>JAKUAT010000024.1:0-127675 GCA_030566755.1 Entelexis tilneyi | reverse complement strand
ACGGCCGGGTGCGGCTGCACCAGCTGGACGGCCTGACGCAGGCCCCCCTCCGGCGCGGGGCGGCGCCGTCGCTGCAGTTTGGGCCTTCACGGTAGTCGTCGAGACCGCCTCCATGACGCGCTTCCTCTTGTGCTCGTCGAGGTTGTCCAGGGCGCGCGCCATGCTAGGTGCGCCGCAGATCTTCACTAGCGCGGCAAGCACGCTCGCAGCGGCCGCGCGTACGGGGTCGCTGCCATCGCCCATGAGCTTCACAGCGAGCGACGTGATCTCCGCCATCTCTTGCGGCGTTGGCGCCGTCGGTGTCTCACGTAGCAGATGAGCAAGGTAGCGAGTCGACTCGAGCTTCACGGTGGGCGTCTTGTGCACGAGGCCAATGCGCAGCACCGGCTCGAGCACGGGCTGTAGGCGCGCGCCGAGCACAAACACGAACACCGTGTCGATACACTTCGTCACCGTATCAACACTAGCGGGTTTCTTCTCCTTGAAGCGCTCAACAACAGTTTCTAGTACGCGCGGCGCGCTCGCCTGGAAAGCCTGTCGCAGGCCGCTTGCCAGATGTGTCAGGATTTGTACAGCCTCGGTCGCGCACAGCTGGTTCAGGTCTTTCCCTGCAATGCGCAGCAGCTCTCCCACGAGCCGCGAGTAATCCGCGCTTGGATTGAGCCGAGGCATTTTCTCTAATCGCTGCAAAAGTGGGGCAAGAGCCTCGTGGCGCTCTTTCCACTTCGCGCTCTCAAGCCCAGCCCAGAAATCACCTCCAATGGAGCTTATTACATCCTCCTGGGAGGCAAGATCCCATGGATCTAACTCCGCAGCACCCTGTGCAGTCCCTGCCTCGATGAGGTCTGTCTCCATGCCGTCAACGGCCTCCGCACCGGCGACAGATTGAATCTGAGCCGCATCCTGCGCCGCCTGCTTTCGTGTTTGCCGCTTTACAGGCGCACTCAAGTCAATTTGAGCGAACTGGGCCTTCAGCTCATTCAGCTGCACAGGCTTGAGCTGCCCAAGAACCTGCATCATGGCAGGTTCCCCGACCCATCGAAACAGCGCCACAGCGAGGTCTGAAGCGGCAGCACGGACAGAACGGTCTGCGTTGCCGAAAAGCCCGGGAAGCACCTTGAGCACCGGACGAGGGTCTGCGACGGGAGAGCCAAAGTCGCCAAAAATGCGCACAAGCGCCAACGTCCCGGATGCCACAAGCTTAGGAGCGCGTTGCGCCAGAAGCGGAAGGACATCGTCAACGACGCCATCCGGATCGCCTACCTCTACAAGAACAAGCAGCGCTTCAAGCGCGTTCTGCTTGGCCGAGGGTTTGCTTGCCCCAAGACCCTTCTCCGCGAGAGACTTCGCGACAGCTTGCCGAATGGAGAGGCCCGTGCGCAAATCGTCGCTCGGCAAAGCGTGGCATGCAGCAATCAAAAGTTTGATGCCGGAGTCCAAAGCTATCGCATTTGAGTCTGAAGCGGCCGAACGCAAGTCGTCGAGGGCAGGCACAGTTCCAATACCTTTCTCGAGCTCAGCTGCGGCACGGTCGTAGCCAATTTGCCGGGCCTTCCACGATGTGTGGTGCCACAGCTCCCCCAGCGGCAGGTCCTTGAAATCTGCGTCCTGCGACATTCGCGGCCGGTGAGCGGTTTACAGTTAGGGGAACACTGTGGTGTAAACAACACGCTTGTTGGCTGACACATACCACGTGATACTACCGCTTCTACCGTGTCTCAGTTCCATGTGTGTTAGAAGGTATGATTCTCATATTAAATTTGTGGCTAAGAACAGCATTTACGCTTGCAATGTGAAGTCGCCAAAGTGAATGCTTGTTTTACAAAGTTCGCTCAACGTATAGCGCGATAGATATATAAGTATTTGTAACGTAAATGCACAGGCGCGCGGCTACTATGTAAACGAGAAGAGCTTCGCTGAGAATCAGGATCGAATACTAATGTGTTCTCTTAGAAAGGAATTTGGCAAGAGAGCAGACGGACTATTTAGCAGGCGGGTCGAACGATGCCTTGTGAAGGAACTTAGAATGCAGCAGCACCTCTGGCTGGATTAGTAGTTGGCTGGATCAGCCGCGACTTCATTCTTCCCTTCAGTAGAGTGAAGAGAGCCGCCCAAGAAAAATACCCTCCTCAATTGTGCCAGTTCTGCGCAGTTTGTGTCCACCACTCCCATTTGCGTCTAATTGCAGGGACAGGCTATTTCAGAATTTCAACGCAACGAAGTATAGGGCGGCGCGTAGGACAGACCTGAGTTTAGTCGTTAACCAGTGCTAGACCCGCCTTAAATAGAGAACAGTGTGAGTTTTAATGGCCGCCTGCGCTCTGCGCCAGCAGCTCTATATATAATTACTCTTTCTTCAGATTGAAGCCCCACTTCTCCTCGCCGGGGCGCGTCTCATAGTACTTGTCAAGGTTCACACCGTGAAACTCGTGCGTTACAAGGTTGAACCACGGGAACACAGCAAGGTTCATTGACGAGTACGTCGAGTTCCGCGCAGCAACATTGCGAATCCACTCCGGCAGCCGGTTCGGCTTGTCCTCCCCGAACGGAGCCTTGCCTTGCGCGAGCTTGCTCTTGATCTCATAGCGGTCCTTCGCGACTTCACGGCTGTTCTCCGTCGCGCCTTGGAAACGTAGCGACGACACAGCATAGCGATCGAGGAACCCAGCAACCAGGCCGAGGCCAAGCGACCACCGCATGAACCGTGGGCTGACATGGAGCTTCTTGCCGCCTGAGCTCACGTAGCTCACGCCCGTGAGGAACGCCGGGCCGGATGCCGCGAAGAGTGCCCACATTCCATAGTCTGAGGGGCGGAAGTATCCAACCACCCGCTTGAAGTGCGGATCCTGGTCAATTATTTCATACTGCGCGTTGTGCAGAACTGTGTTCGACGACATGCCTGCGGAGTTCACGCTGCGCACACTCTGAGGCCGACTAGTTTTGGTACCGATCCGATTGGCAGATGAGTAAAGGACACGATACCGCCGCATAAGGGTAACGTGATACGTCTATCAGCCTGGCGACTCCAAACTCAGAATAGAGGCAGGCGCATAGAGAGAGAGAGAGAGGCAGGCAGGAGCAGCAACAGGAGCAGCAACGCACGAGTCTTTTTCGGTCACCGCCACTCCTTTGCGACGGGGTTGTCCATGGCCGCTGTACATATACGTAGTAAGCTCTCACACAGACTCTATCACTAGTCCTGGTTCCAGGTGGAATCCATTCACATCGATCACATGTAGTTCTTGTTCCGCGCGGGATTTTAAGGCATTAAATACGGTTAATGTGGCAACAGAGGGAAGTTTAGTTCTCAACCTCCTCAGTCTTAGCAGGAGCCGCGTTCTTGGCCTCCTTTGCCTTGGCAATAGCCTCGGCACGGCGGTCCTCAGGCGTCATCATCTTCTTCGCCTTGATCTGGTCAAGCGACGCACCAAGCACAGCACGCTGGCTCTTCACAGCCTTGCGGCTCCGGCGCTTGCTGGTCTCCTCAACAGCACCCTTGCGGTGATGCCGGCGGTACAGCTGCGTCCACGCAATCGAGCGCGGGTTCTTGCGCTGGCGGAACAGCGACGCCGTCTTCGACGAGAAGAAGCGGAAAATCTTCGAGTCGCCACGCACGAAGAGCTTGCCGCGGCCAGGGTACACCTTGGTCCCGCTGAAACTGTCAATCTCAACCTTCATTGTGGATGCTGGTGGTCTAACCCCGTGGAAAATCAGATGGGGTGTCCCGCGCAGGGACCCCCCACCCCGAGGGACGACGCCGGTGCGATTCCTCCCAGCGCATCAGGTGATGGTGAGGTGCTCAGTGCGGAGCCCTGGGCCCTATTGGTTATTTCTCCACGATACGGCGTGTATAGTAAAATGGCTGGGCGTGTTGGAGAACTGATGACGTAACACCACTCAGTCTCCCAGCGAGGCCGCGCCGGCCCTCCTCCCAAAGTGAAAAATTCACGACCGCTTCGTACTCTTTCCTCACACACAATCCTGCCGGAGTGACTACATTTGTCGAGATGGCCCCTAAGTCGAAGAAGTCTGGAGACACGATCAACTCGAAGCTTGCCCTAGTGATCAAGTCGGGCAAGTACACGCTCGGCTACCAGAGCACGCTCAAGGCTCTGCGCCGCGGTCAGGCGAAGATGATCATCGTCGCCTCGAACACGCCGCCCCTGCGCAAGTCCGAGATCGAGTACTACGCTATGCTCGGCAAGAGCCATGTTCACCACTTCCCTGGCTCGAACAACGAGCTCGGCACTGCTTGCGGTAAGCTCTTCCGTGTCGGCATGGTCACTATTCTTGACGCCGGTGACTCTGATATTCTTCAGACCATCGACCAGGAGTAAGCTTCCTTAATCCCACTTTTTTTGGTTGTTTGTAGATATTAATTTATTTGCGCGCTGCGTTTGCCGCTGCGCTCCTGAGCCGGGAGCGAAGACGTGCTAGCTTATTCTCCACGATAAATGTAACGCAGGTCCTCGCGGCCGTTCGGGCCGGGGGAAAGCATCATTACACGTGCATGGGCAGGCACGGCTACATAGCCGTTGTTATCAGTGTAATGAGAAGATCGATGGTCAAGGGTTCATGAAATGACTGTTTCTTAGCCTTCGACCATGCGAGACGAGGAAGAGTCAATCGAGCTCCGTCAAGTTTCGAAAAAGTCCTTAGATGACTCTCGCGACCTAGATGAGGCCGGAGAAGAAACGGTGCTGGAGGATGGCATTGAGTTCGAGGAGACCGACGTACACACGGGTCGCGGGATCAAGTACTATCTAATATGCATCCTCATGGGCTCGCTCATGACAGCAGCATCTAAATACGCAATGAAGGACACAGACCAGTACGTCGTCATGTTTTTCCGCATGCTCGGCACGTTCGGAATCTCAACCCTGTGGATGGTCTACCAACGAATTGATCACCTTTTCTGGGGTCCGCCTGGATTGCGTCGTATCTTGATGGCACGCGGATTTGTCGGAACACTAAACCTCGCTCTATTATACTTTGCTGTGCAATTCCTACCTCTGCCTGACTATTCGCTCATCAATTTTCTGACGCCGCTGCTCACGGCCATTGCGGCCCATTTTATTCTTGGCGAGCCGTATCACTGGGTGCAAGCGGTTGCAAGCTGCGTCTCGTTTGCTGGGGTAGTTGTCGTCACAAGGCCCTCTTTCATATTTGGAGAGCATCTCGAGCTCCCGGAGGGCGTTACGCCGCGCCAACACACAGTGGCTGTATTTTGCGTGCTCCTGCAGGTTGTGGGAACAACCACGATTTTCCTTCTCCTGCGCACAATAGGAACGCGAATATCGCCGTACACTATTGTCTCACACTATGCGCTGCAAACATGCATCCTCTCCGCCGGTATTCTAGCAGCGAAGGCGGTAGCGGGAAGCGAAAAGATCCAAATACCTACAAAGCTGAGCACATGGCTTGTCCTCCTATTTATCGGGATTGTGGGTTTCACATATCAATTCCTGTTGAGCCTTGCTGTCGCGCGCGAGCGTGCTTCCGTGCTGACCCAGCTCGACTACATGGTGCTGATCTACATGATGCTCTGGCAATTTCTATTCTTTGACACATTGCCGGATCTTGTGTCAGTTGCTGGCGGTGTTCTCATCATTGCTGGTGTTGTTTGGGCGTCGCATGTGCGACCCACGAGCTGAGCCGTTTGCGGCCAAAAAGGAGGAACGCTTTGCTGCTTGACTTTCAGGACAACGCGCCTCATCATTAATGAAGAGTTCGTTTACTTCAGAAATATCTTAAATTACAACAGCGGAACGGGACTTATACTTGTACTTCAGCAAATATGATCGGTAGCTAACTTCTTTTTAGGTCGGCATGACTCGAGGTTGGAGCATAGTTGGAAACAAAATTGTTACCGACTACAGAGTCGAGTCCATTTTCTCTCGCTGAAGAGCGCTTTTTATATTGTGATCGCGGCGGAACCAATGCCATCTTGCGGAGCGCAGAGATAACATTATTTCCTGACCCCATAATACGCCCTGCGCATCGAGCACTCGTCTCTAGCCTCACTACTTCGTAACGAATTTCTAAACTAGCCTTGGACCATCACAACGAAAAGCCCCGTGTCCAAATGTACGGTTTGGCGCGTCGCCTGACTGTGCACAGGCTAATGACTTCTTACCGATCTTTGTGTCGTAAAATAATAGGTTAAGGGCAGCCGGGATATCTCTCTGAACGGCAATGCCAGACGAAGAGGAGTCCATTGAGCTTGATGGAGGCTCAAGCGAGGCTGCGTTTCGCTCGCCGGGGTCCCGCATGCCAATCAGGAGTGCCTCAGATGAGGAAGAAGATCTGGCTAAAGAGGAAAGCGCCCTCGAGGGTTCTGCGGATCCCGAGGGCTGCGACGTCCACTCTGGCCGCGGATTTACATACTATATGATCAGCGTTCTTATGGGTTCACTGATGACTGCAGCATCTAAAGTGGCTCTAGAAGATACGGACGAGTACGTGCTGCTATTATTCCGCATGTCCGGTACACTACTCTTATTAGTGGCGTGGATGGCGTACAAAAAGATTGATCATATGCTCTGGGGCCCACCAGGCTTGCGGCAGATATTGTTTCTTCGTGGGGCAATTGCGGCTGCAAACGTCGCACTGGTGTACTATTCCGTGCAATATATCTCACTGCCAGACTTCGCGCTTATTGACTTTTTGACTCCACTGCTGACAGCCATTGCCGCACACCTCGTTCTGGGCGAGCCCTATCATTGGAAACAGGCTGTCGCTAGTTGTATTTCATTTGCTGGCGTGGTTGTAGTAACAAGACCCTCTTTCATATTTGGCGAGCACATCAAGCTTCCAGAGGGGGTCACGCCGCGTCAGCACTGGATAGCTGTTGCCTGCATACTGGTGCAAGTAGTGGGGTTTGCTGCCATTTTTCTGCTCCTGCGCAAGATAGGTACTCGCATCTCCTCCTACACGGTTGTCGCGAACTTTGCGCTGCAAACATGCGTCCTCTCGGCCTGCGCCCTCATTATAAAAGCTCTCGTCGAGCGCGAGAGAATACAAATCCCTACGAAGCTGAGTACGTGGCTCGTTTTACTGTTCATCGGGGTTGTGGGATTCGCCTACCAATTTCTCATGAGTCTTGCCGTTGCCCGCGAGCACATCTCGAGACTGGCCCAACTAGATTACCTCGCGCTGGTCTATATGGTTTTGTGGCAGTTCCTTTTTTTCGCGACGCTCCCAGATATTTTCACAGTGGTTGGCGGCACTCTAATCATGGCCGGCGTTGTGTGGGCGTCCCACGCTCACTCTTCCGACAGATGAGGACCTAAAATGCAAGCTTAGTGGCATCCCAATAACAATCTAAATTGCGGGTCTCTAGAAAGAGTCTCTTTATCGGCACTAGAATGCGGCAGGACGGATAAACTAGCACCTGTATAATACTAACAATGAGGTGAATTGTCAACGAATACGCAAAATGACGCAGAGAAGAGAGGCTTCACTGCTCTTACCTTAGAGTGGTAGGCTCTAACTCTTCTGTGATTTTATCAACCTCTCGCTGCGTCTCAACCACAAAGAACCACGCTAAAGGAAACGAGAGCAAGCACTTCTTAAAGTCCTTAAATACTGCATGCAATGGCTTTTATTTATAAACCAGAAAATGAGCACAACGGTAAGCGCATCGCCGTCATCTATGCAGCCTAACTCGCTCGATGTGTGTACACACACGCTTAGATGGGCACACAGATCAGGTCTTCCTTCCCGAAAGCCCACTCACAGATCAGGTATTGTGGAGACATTAATTACTTCGCCATGATACGGATAACGCCTACCGACTATTCGGCAAAACCAAACTCTGCAGCTAGCTATCTCATTAGCTTGCATTCTTCAAAATCACGGCATAATGTGGATTCACAGTACTAAGCGCCCTTAAAAGTGTTACCATTCACGGAGAGGATTCACATTCTCTCAGCTTGAAGGCGAAGGCGTCGCTATCTTGCGATCGCGCGGCACCAGCGCCTCTAGCGCGCAGCGTAGAGATAGCAATTACCCTAGTCTCCACATAATCGCGCGTTTGAGCACTCGCTTCTTGCCTCAGCTACTTTCTAGCCGATAGCCAAAACGTTTCGAGCTCAGAAAGGGCTGAAAGAGGGCCATATCTAGTTTTTCAATTTAATACGACACTTGATTATCTGCAAGCAAATGACTCCGTGTAATCTTTGGCCGTGAAATAATAGGTTAAGGGCTGCTGCATGGATATCTCTCCGAACGGCAATGCGAGACGAAGAGGAGTCAATTGAGCTTGATGGAGTCTTAAGCGAGGCTGCTTTCCGCTCGCAAGAGGCTCGCATATCGAGTGGGAGCACTACTTCGGATGCGGAAGATGATCCGAGAAAGGAGGAAAGCGATGTCGAGGAGCCCGGAAACCCCGACGTCCATTCCGGCCGTGGAACCACATACTATGTGGTCAGCGTTCTAATGGGTTCGCTGATGACTGCGGCATCTAAGATAGCCCTAGAAGATACGGACGAGTACGTGCTGCTGTTATTCCGCATGCTCAGCACACTTGTCTCACTGCTGCCGTGGATGACCTTTAAAAAGGTGGATAATATGCTCTGGGGCCCGCCAGGAGTGCGGCGACTGTTATTCCTCCGCGGATTCATTGCGACTGCAAGCATTGCATTGGTGTATTACTCTGTGCAATTTATGTCGCTGCCAGACTTCGCGCTTATTGACTTTATGGCCCCGCTGCTCATAGCTATAGCTGCGCACGTCATTCTTGGTGAACCTTACTACTTGGCGCAGGCAGTGGCTAGTTGCATTTCCTTTGTGGGCGTGGTTGTAGTGACAAGGCCGTTGTTCATCTTTGGCGAGCATCTCAAGCTTCCTGAGGGGGTTACCCCACAACAGCACACGATTGCAGTTATTTGCATGCTTTTACAGGTGGTGGGGTTCGCCGCGACGTCTTTGCTGTTGCGCAGGATTGGCACCCGCGTCTCATCCTACACAATCGTAGCACAATTTGCGCTGCAATCATGTATCCTCGCCACCGGCGCCCTGATGATAAAAGCTCTCGTCAGGCGCGACTGGCCGGCTTGAACAGATACAATTTCATAAAGTCCCGCTGCCTCGCGGACAAATAATCATTTTCGAGCAAACGAGAGCATGCACGCCTTGACGCTCTCTTACGTTCTGCATACACCTTGTTGACCACAAAATGAGTAGTGGAGTAAGCACATTGTCATCCTGCCACTCTACCCGCTCGACGAGTGTGTGTGTGTGTGTGTGTGTCACACACACTTAGATTGGCACAGCTCGTCCTTCTTGTCCGTAAGCCCCGTTAAAAGCTTAGGTAACTCGATCTTCAACACGCGACGCGTGGGACTCTCTACCCTACCTAGAGAGAGGACGTATGGCGAACAGCTCTAAAGGATGCGGCCTGTAACTTTTGCTTAAGCAGCAATGTAGCGACCTAGCTCTCTGCATCTTTATTTTTCGCACTTCTTCTCATGCGCGCCCGACATAAGCTACTGCAGCGCCCGTCTCTCCTTACCTCGAAATGGCATTCTTGCAGCTGCAGGGTAAGGGCATATCTATGCTCATTTTTGCAAGGTGCTCGCATAGCCTGCAGGGACTGGCGGGCTGCCGCGGGCCGCGGGAACCCGCCCGCATTTGTTGCGTTGGATGCTTCTCCTCGCGATAATAGTTTTTCTGGTTTGCCTCGACTGCGCTTATTCTGCCAAGGTTAAAGTTTGCATAGCCTCGAGTCGAGGCCGGTATTTTGCAGCCCGCATTCCGCATGCTTACAATATGCCGTGTAGCTAGGCCTCGACACGAAAAATAGGCTGTGTCTTCCTGCAGCCAACCCGATTAGGAGGAAGGAACAAGCATCACACCCACCCTTATCGTGGATACTCATTTAGACCTGGTAGCGCCCTGCCCACGTACCCTGCCAACCGCCTGCCTCTACGCACCGCCGACTGCTCCTCTGCACCCCTCTAACCAGCCAGCGCCTCTGGCATTCTTGTCCACGGTCCCTGCCTGCTCCCGGCTTACGCAGTACACACTCTCCTTCTTTTTACCATCCAATCCGCTCCTTAATGGCAACCGTGACCCGCAGTATTGAGTACCACTCGTCGTCGCAGGACGTTCGAGCGGTCGACTTTGAAATTTCTCTGGACTACAAGCTGAGAGACATCATTGGCGAAGGCGCGTATGGCGTTGTGTGCTCGGCCACGCATGTTCCCACGGGCCAGGAGGTGGCCATCAAGAAAATTCACCCGTTCCATCGCCCGATGTTCTGCATGCGCACGCTCCGCGAAATAAAGCTTCTGCGCCACTTCGATAACGAGAACATTATTTCGATACTGGACATTCAAAAACCTGCGTCACTCAATAGCTTCAATGATGTCTACATCATCCAGGAGCTGATGGACACGGACCTCAGCCGCGTCATCCGCTCGCAAACGCTCACCAATGACCACTGCCAATACTTCACCTACCAAATTCTCCGCGCGCTGAAGGTGCTGCACTCGGCAAACGTTCTGCACCGCGACATGAAGCCGGGCAACCTTCTTATCAACGCGAACTGCGATCTCAAGCTGTGTGACTTCGGCCTAGCGCGCTCGGCGCTGCCACACGGCGGTGGGAACAGCGACCAGCAGACAGGCTTCATGACTGAGTATGTTGCAACACGCTGGTACCGTGCGCCGGAGATCATGCTCACGTTCCAGCACTACACAAAGGCCATTGACATGTGGTCCGTGGGCTGCATCCTTGCAGAGATGATCGGCGGAACGCCGCTGTTTCCAGGAAAAGACTACTGTGATCAGCTCACGCTCATTCTCGAAGTTGTTGGCTCGCCGCGCGAGGAGGACTACTACGGCATCAAGAGCCGCCGTGCACGGCAGTACATCATGGGCCTGCCCCACTACAAGCCGCGCTCATTTGCAGATCTCTATCCGAACGCTGATCCGAACGCTCTTGATCTCCTGTCAAAGCTGCTCGTGTTTAATCCGGAAAAGCGACTCACAGTTGAGGAGGCTCTTGCGCACCCTTACATCGCCATGTACCATGACTCTAACGACGAACCCACTGCTCCGGAGCTGCCGTTGGACTTTTTCGATTTCGAGAGCGGGACCACCGAAATCACTCCTGATGAGATGCGCCAGCTCGTGTTCAAAGAAATCACGCGCGCTGATCGGCCGTCGTTTCTGTCTAACGGCGGGGTTTAGCCGCTATCATGCACTGTGGCTGATATCGCCATTTATCATATTTATCCATGCCTCACGAGTCTCTAGACCTCTTTCTATTACACCGGACCGCCGCTTATACGCAAGTAAGTTATATACAATTTACATTACACTGGCTCGAGCTCACTTGCCCGAAACAGTCACAGTAGCTTGTTTTCAATCAGAGAGTAGACAAAGTAGCTTCTTTTTCAATCAGAGGAGGAGAAGCAGGCCCAGGAGACCACTGAAGGCACTGCCAGAAAAGACTTGTAGACGCTTGACACCGTTTTTCGCACTGGAGCTCTTCGCGCCTTGCTCGGATGTAGCAGCACTGCTACTACTTGCTGCCGCTTTAGCCCCACTCTGTGAGTGTACAGCAGTGCTGCTCGGCTTGGTGGAGCCCGCTGCATTCTGCGCGCGACTCTCTGAGCTGCCAGCGGGGGTGCTGCCCGAGGCGGCCGTGGCGGTACTCTTCGAGGCGGCAGAAGATGCCATCCTGCGAGAACTGCCACTCCTTTGAACGCTCGAAGATCCCCCTTGTGAGGAGACGGCAGCTGCAGCCGTCGAGGATGCTGAATTGCTACGAGTAGACGCGAAGAAAGCTGCATTGATAGATGAGGAACTCACGTCCTTCTGTATTTGTGTCGACGAGTAGCGAGGCGCCTTGCTGGCTTGAGGGATTTCTGATGAAATAGCCTCGATGTCAGAATTGTTGTTGCCGTGATAAACTGGCGCAAGTGCCACCTCTTTATTATCGAAGTCAATAACCGTATACGCCCACATCAGAAAATACTGACCAAGCACAATTTCGTTCGACCCGCCCACGACTGCGATGTCGTCTTCCATATCGTCAGAGTTATAGACATCCGCGTTCTTTAAACACTTGAACGGCACAGTAATTTGGATGCCACTGAAGTCGAACGTCAAACCGCTCTCACTGTTTAGTGCGTCCGCGTTCTGTACAATGCTTTCATTGAAGGCCTGGTACAGCTCATTCGGGAGATAGATACTCGTGACACCTGTATCGAGCGCCGCGGGCCTCGCGAATGAGAGGAAATCAGTGCTGCTGTTGCCTTGGGAAACGCCGATGCTGTTGAGCATAACCCAAATGCGACGCATGTGCCATGGATCAGACCAGTCGTCAATCATGGGAACGGTTTGGAGAGTCTCTTGATACATACTGTGATCGACACCTCCAAATATTAATGAGCCCCCCTCGCCGTCATAGCCATCAGGGAAATCCTCTGCGAGCCATAGTGAATACGCATGGGCTTGAATGATTCCCTGCTGCTTCATCTGCAACGGAATGCTTGCATGGGTGGCATCAGAAGCGGGATCTGTAGTATCGGCTTGACCGGCGATGGGTCCTAAGCCCCAAACAGATGCCTGTTGCTCAACCTCTCCGATAACGAAGTTGGCGTTTTCAATCTTGGCGGAGGTGTTGTAAAGAGTGATGGTGTCCTGGCAAAATTGGCCATGGCCCTCCGAGTCGCTGTTTTCAGAAAATTTCCAAAACGTGCTGTTCCATTTGAGTGTCGAAGAATCTTCCGGGTAAATGTATGAGTTGTCCCAGCACTCAGCCGAATCAATGCCAGGAGACAGAGAGCTTCCAATCTGCGTCGGGTAGCAGGCCGAGCCATTCCAGATTCTTAAATCGCTTGATGCCGTATCTATCTTCACTTGAATCTCTGTATCGTTTGAGCCCACGCCAAGCCTGGTCGACAGCAAGAAGGTATCTTCATCAATGGTTGAAGGGGCAAAGGCGTCGCGACGCACTCGCGCGCCCGCAGGTTTCGACTCACGAGTGAGTGGAAAGTGTACTATGCCATCAGGAAGGACCTGCTTAGCTGCCGCACAGCCCAGGCTACACAACGCCAATGTATACTGAAGATGCATTTTGTGAGCTTTATTTTGACGCGGGGGTGTCAGCGCTTATAAGTAGACCCAATACCCTAAGATGTTTTCCTCGGAGGAAGAGGCGGTGGGGTTGGACGTATGCCGCGCTCAACCGCAACCCTGACAGTGCGTCGTGTTGGGACCCAAATCCGTATCACAGGCACTACAAAGAGAGAGCAATGTCAGCTGTCCTATCAGGGCGGCCATTTAACACATAGCACGACTACGAAAGCCTAAAACTGTGCGAGAACTGCTATTCATGGATGCCACTATGTTGACATCTTCGCCTCTGCACGTGATGCATGACAATTCTTTCAAGTGCCGTGCCGATACTATTATTAGTACTACTACTACTTCAGACCACATGCGCTCGCCCGATCTGCCTCACAAAAAACATTGGTTACTCACAAGAAAGGCAGCGCTGTGGATTTATTGAATTTCGCGAACTAAAGCATTAAGCGTCTGCTTCGCGTGCATTAATGGATTTTGTTCATGTATGAATTCATCTGTTTCTAGATAACTTTTGTACTACTCGCTCGGCTAGTTCTGCGTAGTTCTGCGTGGCTGTTGGGCGCCCTCGGTCTGCAGCCTGAGCGATATCTGGCAAAAGCGGAATCTGAGCCAGTACTTCAAAACCAAGCTGATTTAGCTTTTCGCTACTCGACCCAAAGATTTTTGTCGGTGTGTTACAGCAGGGGCACACAAATACTGACATGTTCTCCACAATGCCCAGAACCGGCACCTTGAGTAACTTGAAGAGATCGGCACCGCGCTCAGCATCAATCAGTGCGACATCCTGCGGCGTTGTGACGAGCACGGCACCGTCAATCTCTAGCTGTTGGCCAATTGTAAGCTGGACATCGCCGGTTCCAGGTGGCATGTCGACGACAAGAAACTCTGTGGGGCCCCATTCCACCTCAAAAAGAAGCTGTTGCAGTGCCTTTTGAACAAGGAGGCCGCGCCACGACACAGACTTGCCTGGCGGTACCAAGAAACCCATGGACATAGCCTTGAGGCCGTGGTTTTGTAACGGAAGGAGCCGTGCCCCGTCTTCTGTGAGTCTCGGCTCGTTGTTGCTCTCCAAGTTGAGCAGCTTTGGCAGCGACGGCCCGAAGATGTCCACGTCCAGTACTCCTGTGCTGAAGCCCTGTTTGTGCAGCTCCGCAGCGAGGTTCACAGCCACAGTAGACTTGCCCACGCCGCCTTTGGCCGAGCTTACAAGCACAACTCGCTTGACACCGGGTATTCTCCGCTTTCCAGTTGGTTGCTGATGAGCGCGAGATCGTCGTCGTAGACCCTTCATGAAAGGTTAGTATTCTGGACCACGTAGAAGAAGTGAAAAGCTCTAGTGAATACGTACTAATGGATTCTCATGCGCGGAAGTGGCGTATCCCCGTTTCTGGTTCATCATTTGCTTCACGGCATCTACAACACTTGATTTGGGCGACTTCCAAAGCTCCTCAACGTCCTTTGGAAGGCTTGACATGACCTTCTTGAAGCTGTCCTTGTCACCGAGGTCTATGTTTGCCTTTTTCAGGAACGCCGTTACGGAGCTTTGCAGCTGCTCGGGTGTGGCAATATCCAACTTCTTCAAGACCTCAGTGAGTATGGCAACCTCGCCGTGTTCGGTGTCCGCCAAATCCTTGCGATTCCCCTTCGCGTACTCCGCAGCACTGTCGAGTCGCTTCTTGATCAGGGAATTCAAAACTCCGGAGAAGGAAAGGTCCGACGAGCACGAGCCAGGCTTCGCGATGTTCGAGTTCTTCACAGCCGCCATCACCGCCTTTAGCGTATTTTTCTCAGCTGCATTGCCAGTGCGCATAGCAGCCTTAAGCATTTGGCGCACAATGGCCATGGCCGGTGGCTCGCCACCGCCAGCGCTTCTCAACATAAGCGAAGCATGCATTTTGCGGGCAAACCGTATTCACACCCAGAGGCAGCAGGAACAAGAGGTAGTAGTGGTTGTGGCCTGGGTGAGAGCAGTAGCAGCAGCAGGCTCCCATCCTGTGTTACTCGTATCGCGTGCCAATTTTTCAGTTTCTCGACACTGAGCTATATTCATGCTGCAGACTATATTTGCTCAGTCGACACCGCCTGGGCGCTCCGCAATAAGTGTGTTACGCATAGCAGGCCCCGATGCGCGTTTGGTGATGCGTCAATTGGCTCCGGGCGCGCACTTTCGACCCCGAGTAGCGCGCGTTACGCAGATCTATAAGCCGAGCAACTCCTCGCGCACACGAGCGCTGCTCGACGAGGCACTCGTTACTTTCTTTAAGGGGCCAAATTCATACACCGGCGACGACGTCTTCGAGCTCTCGCTACATGGTAGTCCAGTAGTATCACGTGCAGTTCACGCGGCCATCAACGCGACGAAGCTGGCGCGCTATGCGGAGCCAGGAGAGTTCACTAAGCGGGCATTCAGTAACAGGAGGCTAGACTTGTCTCAAGTCGAGGGAATCCGCGACCTCTTAGCTGCCGAGACAGAAATGCAGCGGCAAGCTGCCATGGGAGGCGCGTCAGGGCGCTTCAGCCGCGAATTTGAGAAGTGGCGCTCCGAACTAGTAGAGTGTAGCGCGCTGCTCACGGCAGCACTGGACTTCATGGAGGACAACGGGCTTGAGGAGGACTATACCAGGGCTAGGAGAAGCATAGATAAGGTTAGGGCCGAGATTAGCGACGCACTGCAAGCGTCGAGGCAGTGCTCCGAGCTTGTGAAGGCCGGTATTCGCGTTGCACTGCTAGGGGAGCCGAATGCTGGCAAATCTTCTTTGACAAATCGGCTTGTGCAGCGAACCGCGTGTATTGTTAGCGAGATACCTGGCACAACGCGCGATGTGCTGGAAGTGGCGTTAGAGATCGAGGGACACAAAGTCATATTATCTGACACGGCCGGAATTAGGACCACCGATGACCGCGTTGAGACGTTGGGAATCGAGCGTGCGCGTGCTGTACTGAACGAGTCTCAAGTTGTCCTTGCCCTGCTGCCGACCGATGCAGGAAATACTGCAGAGGATGTGGTAAGTGAAATAAGTCGCCTTCGACAGAGCGGCAAAAAGGTCTTGGTGGTGCAAACGAAGTCAGACCTTGCGAAGCACGGCCAACGCTCTGGAGGCCACGACGAGAAATTGGTAGTGTCATCAAAGACGGGCAGCGGCATAAACGAGCTTCTGCGGGCCTTAGGGCGGGAGTGCGATGAGCTCGTAGGCCACTCTTCTGCTGACAGTGACGATGTACCGTCTACCAGCGACTTTGGTTTGGGAATTTCTGAGCGGGCTCGAAGTTTACTCGAAACAGAGGTGCTGCCTGGCCTTGAGGGCTGCATGCGTCTGCTCCACAGTGACATTGTCCTTGCTAATGCTGAGTTACAGCAAGCGCTGGAGGGAATAGGTATGATAACAGGGCGAAGTGTCTCTGTTCACGAGGTCCTTGATGTATTATTTGGAGAGTTTTGTATCGGCAAGTAGTAGCAATGCGGCCGTAATTATATACGAATCTTAACAGCTGCATTCGTCCACAAAAAGGAATGTCGTGTCCCGGCACCTAGGAGGATGAGCTCCTTCTACTTTCAAGGAACTCCGCGAGCTTGCCAACCATGCCGACCATTTGCGGCTGTGCTTGCGCAGCGTCACGCTCGGGTTCAGGTTGTTTTGACAGGCCCACAAGCTGGCGCCTCCGCTCATCCCAGTCCAAGAAGTTGGCGATCAGCATGAGAATCTCGTACTTTTTAGTGTCTCCCCGCGGAACCGTGGCATACTGGACGAACAAGTTCGACACTAGGTCCTTGTCTACAGAGCTTCCCTCAGAGTCCTGCCGTACGAGGCGCAAGGCGTGAGTGAGATGATCATTCAGTATGACTGCTTCGTGCCGCAGTTTGCCGATGAGCAGCTGCTTCTGCTTCACGTCATCCTCAAGCTCGTTTTGTCGCTTCGACGATCCGTGCGAGGATTCTGATAGCGCCGCGAGCTGCGCGCGCACCTGCTTCAAGTCCGCCTGTGCCTGAGCGAGCGCCGCTTGTGCCTCTTCCTGCGACGCAACAGCAGCTGAGGCTCTTTGCTCAGCATCATTCGAGACCGCCTTTAGTTTTGCTTCGAGGCTCGCAATCTTCTCTTCCTGAGCCCGGGCCGTGGCTGTTGACTGGCCTGCCAGTGACTGCGCTGCCTCAAGAGCGGCGCGGGCCTGCGCGAGCTCAAGCTCCAGGGCATCCTTGATGGCACGCTCGTCCTGGACCTCCTGGTCAAACATAACTTTTTGCGACACAAGCTGCCGCTTAAGCGCATCGCTTTCCAAAAGCGACTGCTGGTGCTGCAGCGTGAGCTGCTCAGCAGCGGACTTGGCATCCTGCACCTCTTTGCGAGCCGCCTCTGCCTCGGCCCTGGCCACCTTCACGTCGTTCTGTGCCGACTGCAGTTCTGATCGCACGGCAGCCGTCTCTGCTTTGGCCTGATCCGTCTCTGCCTTCAGCTTTTCGTAATGCTCAGTGAGCCGTGTGCGGATGATTTTCACGTTCTCGCGCAGGCTGTCCAACTCTTCCTGCGTATCGTCGCGCTCCGTCTCTACAGCCTCGAGCTGCTCTCTCAGCTCTGCAAGCTCAGCTTCGAGAACAGCAACTTTGCCATCAGCAGCAGCGCCATTTCTCGTCTCCTCGCCGGATCCCGCGCCGCTCTTGGAGCTTAATGCGCTGCCGTTGCTGACCGGCTCTGTATGCGGAGCGGTGCTAGCAGCAGGATCTGCGACTGTGCCGCTTTCGCTGGGATCTGGTGATGCAGACTTTTGTGAGCGCGTACCTGCGGGGCTATCTATTTGAGGCTCGCTTGTTTCCGGCGCGCTCTCGTGTTTCGTGGTCTTTGGAGCGTCATTTTTCAGCACATCGCTAGGAGCTTTTGACGCTCCGTCGCCAGAATTAGTCGAATCTTCAGACGGAACCGCCGTTGTTAAATCTTTAAGTGCATCCTCCACGGCGGCTGAAATTCCCTCACCGCCCTCCGGTTTTACCCTCTCAGGCAGCTGCGCGTCGCCTGTGCCAGCGCCAGGGCTTTGCTCAGAGCTCGGCTGCTCCGCAATTGGTGCGGGCGACTGCTCTGGAGCTGGAGCAGCGGGCCGTTGCGCCTTTTTCGCGGCCTTTTTACTCTTCGCCATGACGCGCGACACGTACACAAAACCAGGGCCACGCGTTACCTAATAGCTGTGCTAGTCGCGTTACCTCGAAGGAGCATCTCAGCGAGTGGGACGCGGCCCAGAGCTTGAGCAACTGGCGCACGCTCTTTCAAATGTCTGGCATCAAACGGTTTTTTCCAATCGATAAAGACAAGACGTCGCCGCAGAAGCGGCGCGTCGTAGGCACAGGTGCCGATGTTCCCCAGCCCTCGCAGCCTCCGCGCGCAGTTCAGATGCCGACAGAGGAGGAAATTGTGGACTTACTAGACTCTTCAGAGGGAGAAGAGGACTTCAAGGTAGAGGAGAAGAAGGCGCCAGCCAAACGCGCGCCCCAACGAGCTGGCACGGGCACTACGAAAGCACAACAGCCAAAGCCGGATCCAATGCCTAAGCTAGAGCTCAAATCGGAGCCGCCGCAGCGGAAGCCGAAGTCACAAGCAGGTGCAGCGTCCAAAGCTGCACAGCCTGGACAAGCCGCACAAGTCTCGGCTGCGTCAGTACTCGCGTCAATTCCGTCCGCAGACCTGCCAGACATTGAGCCTGGCGCAAAACCCAACTTGAGACAGGTCATCGACCGCCAAGCAGGGTCTCAGGACAGCGGCCTGCAGGTCGAGGCTGCTCCAAACTGTTTGCTTGGGCTCACTTTCGTGGTCACTGGCCAGCTCCCCACTTTAGGGCGTGAGGAAGTGCAAGGGCTAATCAAGCGCTACGGAGGTCATGTCACGTCTTCCTTAAGCGGAAAGACGTCCTGCATGGTGCTGGGCGAGGATGCGGGTCCATCTAAGGTCCAAAAAGCGCGTAGTCTCAAGCTGAAAGTGATCGACGAGGCGGGCTTCCTACAGCTGCTGCGCGCTATGCCGGCTGATGGCGGCTCGGGCCGCCAGGCAGAACTAGCGCGAGCCAAGCGGGCGCGAGATGATGAGCGCGCGGCGGATGAGGCCAAGCGCTTGATGAAGGATTCAAAGCCTGCTTCTACTCCCAAGGCTCCCAGCACACGAGGCGGCAAAGGCGACACAGGCGGCACAGGAGGCACAGGCGTTTATGGTGCGGCGGACTCTGCTCTGTGGACATCGAAATATGCTCCAAAGGAACTCAAGGATATCTGCGGAAACAACGCGGCGGTTCAGAGGCTCACAAAGTGGCTTCAGAATTGGCGTGCAGCGCGAGGCGGCGCAAAAAGCGAGGGTAGCGAGTTTCGGGCTGCGATGCTGTCAGGTCCGCCGGGAATTGGCAAAACTACTGCTGCTCACTTGGCCGGAAGACTACAGGGGTTCGATGTTGTCGAGTACAACGCCAGCGACACGCGCTCGAAGTCTTTGCTGCACTCGCAGGTCTCCCAGACGCTCAGCAACACGAGTCTGTCTCTATCGAACTCGTCGCGGAAGCTAATGGTGATCATGGATGAGGTCGATGGAATGAGCGCTGGCGACCGTGGCGGAGTCGGCGCCATGGCGGCCCTAGCGCGCACAACTAACGTTCCCCTTGTCCTCATCTGTAATGAGCGCACCCTGCCGAAGATGCGGCCATTCGACCGCGTAGTTTTCGATTTGCCATTCAGGCGCCCCGACGCTGGCCAGATACGTCATAGACTTTCTGCCATTGCTGCGGCGGAGGGGTTGAAACTCGATAGCTCCGCCGTCGACCAGCTTGTTTCCACGACGCGATCGGACATCCGCCAAATACTCAACCTTCTTGAGACGTACCGTACGACAAAGTCGGAGATGTCCTATGATGGATCTCGCGAATTCTCCTCCACCTGGAACAAAGAGCTTGTTCTCAAGCCATTTGACATTGTCGGCCGGCTTCTCAGCCGTGGGTCCCAGTCAGCTATGAGTACCTCGGAGCGGATGGAGCTGTATTTCCACGATTACGACTTCGCCCCGCTCATGATACAAGAAAACTATTTGACGACGTCTCCAAATCTGAAGGCCAGCGTTGCTGCGGCTGAGAGCATTAGCGACGGCGATCTTGTCGACAGACTCATCCACGGACCGCAGCAGCAGTGGTCGCTCATGCCTCTGCATGCTCTCACTTCCTCTGTACGCCCTGCGTTTGCGGCGGCAGGCCAGGCGCGCGGCAGGTTCAATTTTACTGCTTACCTTGGAAACAACTCTAAAGGCATGAAGTACCGTCGCCTGCTCGCTGAGCTGCGCTCGCACATGCGGCTAAGGCTCCCTGCCAACGCCCTGGACCTTCGGCTTGAGTTTCAGCCGCTCCTGGCTGAACTACTGCTGCGGCCGCTCGTAAAACGCGGCGCTGACGCCGTTCAGGGTATCATTGAATTCATGGATAACTACTTCATCACGCGTGAGGACTGGGATGTCATAATGGAGCTTGGCGTTGGGCCCAATAACTCGGAGCAGAGTGCAAAGAAGGTCCCAACAGCCGTTAAGACCGCCTTCACGCGGAAGTACAACGCGATGTCGCATCCCTTGCCGTTCATGAAGACGGTGGACAGCAAGGCGGCGGCGGTGACAGGCCGCAAGCAGCCCGACAACGAGGAGGTCATTGCCGAAGACGTTGAGCAGCCCGAGGAAGAACAGAAGGAGGACGACTTGGAGTCCGAGCTGAAGAACGATAAGTACATCAAAGCCAAGCCAAAACCAAGGGCCAAAGCAGCCCCTAAGGCTACGAAGGCAAAAGCGAAAGCATCGTCTCGCGCGAAATAGCGCTGTTCATCAAGGCTTATAGCACTCGCCTCATATTCAGCTTATAGGTGGCAGCAGCAAACGTAACGTCAAATCAAATGGACACACACATTATGACAAGTACGTTAGCTCCAGTACTAAAACAATTGTCGCGATAAGGACATAATTGCAACGCAGGAGAGATGCGCACTTACTATTGTGGGGATATCTCCTAGTGAGAGTGACTAGAGAAACTATCATGAACCGTAATGCTAGAATATAATGTGAAGCATATCTTGCCAAAAAGTGCTCCCTCAAATTAGAAACTGTGAAAGCCTAGACTACGATAGGAGGCAAGAGGCAAGATGACAAGATGTATTTGTGCCACGAAAAGCTGGCCAAGAGCAGGTGAAACGTCGTGCCTGGAATGCTAACATGCGATAGGTTGTTCCTCGGTGGCGCCAATAGTATTCCTCTGTGTTCTAGCACCTCTCATTAAGTGACTTTGAATCCTTCTGAGTGCCGAGGGACGCTGCCCTTCGAGCTCAAACCGTTGGCGCCATGCAAGATGACATCTTCGATTGTTTGTCACTTTGCATATTCCCGCGCCACCGCTGACCAAGATTACAGATCAGGTTTGCCAACGTTCACTTGAACTGAGCATGGCGTTATAATACGCCAGTTAATATAAATACTCCCCCCAATTAAATCATTTTTCAATTCACAGAATCATCATGGCTTCCACTTCTTCTCCCTCTTCTTCCACATCCTCATCCACTCCCATACACGCTCTTGTTACTGGTGCAAGCCGCGGAATTGGCGCAAGCACAGCTATTAAACTCGCTCAGGAGGGTTATAGCGTGACACTGGCCTCACGCAGTTTGCAGAAGCTAAACGAGGTCAAGGAAAAGCTACCTATCGTCAGTCCCGGCCAGAAGCACTACGTTTGGGAGCTCGACCTCACTGATGTAGAAGCTGCAGAAACTTTCAAAGGTGCGCCATTGCCGGCCAGTAGTTACGAAGTTTTCTTCAGCAACGCCGGGATTGCTGAATTCCATTCTATTGACAGCGAGAACGCTCAGTCAATCACGAACACGCTCACAGTCAACCTGCTCTCGCCCATAGCGCTAACAAAAGCGCTTGTGAAGGCCATTCTTGAGAAGCCGCGTGAGAGACCTGCTCACATCATCTATAACTCATCTGTTGTTGCGTTGCGAGGCGTTGCCAACTTCTCGGTTTATAGCGCGAGCAAGGGCGGGCTTGATGGATTCATGCGCTCACTAGCCCGGGAGGTAGGTCCCAAAGGCATTCATGTGAACAGCGTGAACCCTGGTTTTACGCGGACAGACCTTACCTCATCTGTGGATATCAACAATGTAGGCGACCTGCCCATCGCTGGGTGGGTTGAGCCCGAGGCGATCGCTGATGCAGTCTTGTATTTGGCGAAATCAAGGCACGTTACGGGCATCTCGCTCACTGTCGACAATGGCTTCGAGGTCTAAACATCGTACTCATCGCATTATACACACACTATACAGCATTTGATCACTTCTACTTTAGACATTATCCACGCTTCCCCAATCATTAACCACGATTTAGCCTACCCCTTTTGGATGCGATCTGAATTACACATTCTCAGCATAGTTAGTCCATGCATATAGGGGGCGACACCGCTTCCCCATTAGGCTGCTAATCTGAAAAGTAATGCGGGAGATAAAGTAAAAGGGCTAGGTTTATGTCGCTTATCGGACGCTGCGTGGTTACCAGTGTTGCAGAAGCAGGCGAATACAAAATCTCAGCAGCTGAATCCATCAGCCTAGAAACTGTTTAGGGGAGGCTGCAACCTGTGTGGTACGTTTATGTGTGTGCGGCTGCGTCCGCGAGCTGAGACGCATCTCGTCCACGGATCCACATTTTCGTGGAACAAGTCTTGGAATTAATGTCTGAGTTCGTCCCTCGGGTTGGGGTCGCATTGTTGCGCGTCGATCCTTCGGCGCGACGAGAATCTACTGCCGCCCGCCTGAACACATGCATCTTTCTCGGACTGAATTGCCTTTGTCATGGCGGCGCGGCGACCTTACCCAGAAGATCACCACGTGGGAGAGAACTTAGCGCACACATAACGCCAGAGGTGAGCGAGGCGCGAGGGGAAGGCAATTGGCTATGAAGTTCGGCAAGTACTTGGTGAAGCGGCACCTTGATTTGCCTGAGTATGCACCGTACTTCATGGACTACAAGGCGCTGAAGAAGCTCATGAAGCGGCTCGCGGCGCAGCC
Organism: Entelexis tilneyi; assembly: GCA_030566755.1. Taxonomy (NCBI): domain Eukaryota; kingdom Fungi; phylum Ascomycota; class Dipodascomycetes; order Dipodascales; family Trichomonascaceae; genus Entelexis; species Entelexis tilneyi. The sequence goes on along the minus strand of JAKUAT010000024.1, from coordinate 104,530 downwards.
CGCTGCGGACAACAGCGAGGAGTCGCGATACGAGCGTCTGCAGCAGAACAAGTCGACGTTCTTCTTCCAGCTTGAGCGCGAGCTCGAGAAGGTGACAAACTTCTACTCGCAGAAGGAGGCCGATCTGGCCACAAGGCTTGATCTGCTCGAGCAGAAGAAGGTGGCTGCTGGGGCCGCTCAAGGGCCGGCCGTGACGCGCAATTCTGTTGCCTACATCTCGCTGCACGAAGGCCTGCAGCGGTTCCGGCGCGATCTCGAGCGGCTAGAGCAGTTTGTGGAGCTCAACGCCACGGGGTTCGCCAAAGTGCTCAAGAAGTGGGACAAGCAGTCGCGCAGCCACACAAAGGAGCTTTATCTCAGCTGTGCCGTCGAGGTGCAGCCCATGTTCCACCGCGACGTGCTGGTGCGGCTGAGCGACCGCTCAAGCGCGTGTCTTCTTGAAGTCGAGGCGCTGGCCGCTGGCGACTCGGTTGTGTTTGAGAAGCCTCGCGAGTCACCCGTGCCTGCAGTGGCGCTGAACGCAAGCGACGACCTGTTTCACGAGTTCGTCACGTTTGCGCGGGACTGCGACGCCTCGAACCCGGACATGCAGGAGGCCATGCAGCTGTGGATCGATGAGCTCACGCGCGGCGAGGATCCTGCCGGCCGCATCACCCATGTGTTCCTACGCGCGCTGCCAACTCTTGCGTCTGACGATGCGATGATGGCGCTGTGGGACACGCGGCTGGTTGATGCGACGGCCGTCGAGGAGGTGGCGAATCGCAACGTCCTGCACCTGTGTGCGTCGTACTCGAGTCACTCGGGCGCGGCCGTCAGCGAGCTTACTGGTGGGGCTGCGCACAAGGAGATTACGCGCACTTCGGTGATGCGCGCGGCGCTGCATGCATCGCTGAAGGTAGACTTGAATGCCATTGACGCGTACGGCCGCACGCCGCTGCATTGCGCGGCCATCCACAACCGCCGTGACTTTTTGAAAACCCTCATTGATGCCGGGGCTGTAATAGATTGTTGCGATAACGACAACTTCACAGCTCTGCACTACTCCATATTTCATCAGTTCTCGGGCTGCATAGAGGACCTGCTGGCGGCAGGCGCCCAAACGGCCGGCGTCGATCCCGAGCGGCAGTACGTTGCCCTCAATTTCGCATGCCAGCATGGCGCGTACAATGCCATTCTCGTGCTGCTGAAGTTTAGGCCGAACGACCCGATGGTCGCCGATGCCGAGGGCCTGTGTCCACTGCACATAGTTGCGCGCGCCGGCTACGCATCCATAGTGCCGCTGCTCGTAAAGGCCGGCGCAAACGTGAACGAGTGCGACCGCCTGAACGGGTGGACGCCGCTCATGTATGCGGCAGCGGACGGGCACGCACGCGTGGTTGCCGCTCTGCTCGCCGCGCGCTGCGACTGGACGGCACTCGACGAGCACGGCCGCTCGGCCCTCTTCTACGCAGCGTGGGAGGGCCACTCCGCGTGCTTCAAGCTTTTGTCGTCAGCTCTGGGCCCCGACAAACGCGACATTTCGCTGATCTCCACTGGCGACGCGCCCGAGGGTGCTCTTCTCGAGGACATGGATCTCAGCAGCGAGGAGCCGACGGACATTGGCGAGATCCCCGAGCTCGAACTGCCGCCGCCGATCATGCCGCTGAAGCGCTACGGGCACAACTTCCTTGACGCGAAGAAAGTGATCGTCCAGCTGCGCGACATCTCGCTGCAGTTCGACAAGGACCGCCGCGGGCTCAGCGCGGGCCGTCTCACGCTTGTGTCGTCATCCACGCGCGACTCAATCCCACGGAACCTTGTGCTGCCGATCGCGCCGCAGGACCACGTACAAACGCTCGAGGTCGACAGCCTCGACAAGTTCAGTTTGACGTTCGAGGTGATGCCGACGTTCGGCATGCGCCCTCTTGCGAAGGCGGTGGCTCCACCCTACGTGTTCGGCGGAGACGAGGGCGAGCTCGGGCGGCACTCGCGCCAGACTCAGATTCCGCTCATGGACGTGATGCTTCGGCCCGTCGGTGTGCTCGAGTTCTCGTACCTTGTCGTTAAGCCGTTCCCAGGGAAGCCTCTTGCGATCTCCAAGTACGACACGTACTGGAAGTCAACGGCGCAGACGGCAGCGTCGGCGCCTGTTACTACGCTGTCGTACGTGACTGCGTCGAGCCTGCACGGCGAGTACACGAGCATTACCGTGACGCTGACGCGCGACCTCGTGCCCGTGCTGCTCGACATGACTTTTGAAGTCCAAAGCGTGCCCATTGCGACGCCGCTGCTCACGCTTGCTGAGCTGCGCAAGCTGCGGCCCGTAACAACTCTCGAGGACTGGTCTGGCGCCGACCGCGTGAACATCCATGTGCCGTTCCCCACCGTGGCGGAATCGCGCAACTTCCCCGTCCGGTGGCCGGCCATGAACACGTATGTGGACCGCATTCTCGACGTCGTTTTTACTCAGGCGCGCCGTGCGAAGGCGCGGTCGCGCGCGCTCGTTTTCACGTCGACGCACCCCGAGATCTGCGCAATGCTGAACTGGAAGCAGCCGAACTACCCTGTACTGCTGTGCGCGCTTGCGATGCGCGGCGACGGTCTGTATACGACGGCGAACCGCCTCGAAACGAGCGCTACCGATCTGGGCGAGCTTGCCGTGGTGCGATCGCTGCGCGAGGCCGCGACGTACGCCGCGCGCAACAATCTTATGGGCATCATTGCGCCGGCAGACGTGCTGAGCATTGTTCCCGCCGTCGTGCCCGCGGTGCGCTCCCTCGGACTCGTGCTGGCCTCAGACAACGCCGTCGAAAGCGTCGATGGCGTTGACGGCGTGCAGCACGGCCCCGTGCTCGAGTTCCAGAACGATATCGGGATCTGACCTAAAATAACATCACTAATTCATCTGTTGGAGCTATGTACAGTCAACGCTGAATGAATGCTGAACTCAGCGAGCCTGTCTCGGAGCCACACATCCACAGACAGTGCAACGAAATGTTCCGGTAGCTACCAAACTAATTAAACCCTTCACTGCGGCGAATTTTAAAAGGCCTCCTCCTGCAGGGCAGATCGCATCGATTTTAGCCAAACAGGCGCTCGCTCTTAAGGGACTATGTACAGATATGACAATGTTTGCAAATGTGGGTGGTTCAGCCGCGCGGGTTCCGGCGCACGCCCGGCTCCTCGGTGTTCGACAATGGCACATGCGGTAGGAACTCCTCGTCAATAAGGCTCACGCCCTTGCCCGAGCTAGGACCCTGGTGCGGCGTGATCGACCAATCCGTCACAGCATAACGGCTTTCGCCCTTCACCTTCTCGGATCGGAAGTGCACGGTTGCCGAGCCTGCGTCTCCAACAATGTCATAGCTGAAGTCGACAACGTCCTTTGCAATGCCGGTAGACCCCGTCACCCACGGCATTGTGCTTGTGAAGCGGATGTTGTGGCCGAGGTGCGAGGTCACGAGCTCAGACCGCCTGAGCGCGAACAGCGTCGACGTAACAATCGGCGAGTTCGCGGCCTCGTATTTGACCATTCCAAACAGCGAGATGGCCATGACCGCGCAGAAGATCGTGAAGTAGATGCGCTGCTGGCGACGCTGGCCCAGCACGTCCGGCAGCGGCCGGTCAATGGTGACGAGCCGCTTTGGCTGCGCCGGCCCGGGAGGCGGCACAGAGTATGAAGAAGAGAATCTCAGGCCGACCAACGGGCTGGGCATGGCGCGCAGTGACCGCGCACGCGGCTGCAGCGCGTTTAGCACACTGCGACGCATCATGCTCAGAAGGATCCGGCCAGAAGGCGGCTTTGTCATCGCTGGGCGAGCGAGAGCGCACCCTGACATTTTTCAAGCCCGCGCGTGAACGACGACCACGACCTCTCTTCGCATGCGGTTGGTGCTTCCACGGCTCGCGCCGCAACTCACTGCGAAATCTGTGGCGAACACTTTCAAGAGCACGCCACCCGTGCTTTTTACCTCGCCCGTGGCCGTGCACGAGCGACGACGTCTGCGGAACCGCGTTGGCCTGCTTGGGTTCAAGCGCGGGATGGTGCCTTGGTTCGATGCCGACGGTCAGCAGCACCCGTGCACAGTGATTGAGATCGACCGCTGCCAGGTCACGGATGTGAAGACGCAAGACAAGCACGGCTACTACGCCGTGCAGCTTGGCGTGGGCGCAAAGACGGCACGCAACACGACGCGGCCCATGCTTGGCCACTTTGCGCGTGCGGCGGTTGCGCCAAAACGCACGACCGTCGAGTTCCACGTCCGCGGCGAGAAGTCGCTTTTGCCGCTCGGCACGGAGCTGAAGCCGAGCCACCTCATTCCCGGTCAGTATGTGGATATCCAGTCGAAGACGAAGGGGAAGGGCTTCCAGGGTGTAATGAAGCGCTGGGGCTTTGCTGGGCAGCCGGCATCGCACGGTGTCTCCGTTGTGCACCGCTCTGCTGGCTCAACGGGCCAGAACACGGACCCTGCGCGTGTATTCCCTGGCAAGAAGATGGCCGGGAGACAGGGCTACGAGACACGCACGATCCAGAATATCCAGGTGATGGAGGTAGACGACGAGCACGGGCTGATTGTTGTAAAGGGCCACGTCGCGGGCGCGCCAGGGCGCCTCGTTAAAATAACGGATGCGATCAAGAAGCCGCTGCCACAAGCGAAGGCGCTTTAAAAATGTACATAATTTATATCAGAGAATCAACAAGATGCTGAGAGGCTACTATTCACGCTGCTTGGCGCCTCGCTGCCTGCAGTCTTACACTGCCTGAAAAAAGCCGAACCTACTCTCACGTCGGTCACACAGGCCACCACACCCCCCATCCAGCTCGCTTTGAGTTCCGCTAAATGCTCTATTCAGCCCAGCAGCACAATGCCTGCCCTTGCATTCCTTCATGAAGACCGCTAAAACTATGCACACTATTTGATCTTCTTCTGCTTTAGCTTGATCGTCTCATTATCCACAAAAATGCCCTTGCCTTTGTACGGCTCGGGCTTGCGGAACTTGCGGATCTCGGCCGCCAGCAGCTTCACTTGCTGCTTGTTGCAGCCCTCGATGATGATGCGGTGCGGTACGGGCACCGTCACCGTCAGACCGTCTGGAATCTCGACTTCCTGCGGCACGCAGAAGCCAACGCGCAGTGACAGCTTTTTGCCCTCGAGAATCGCGCGGAAGCCCGTGCCAACGAGCTTCACAATGCAAAGGTGGCCCTCGTTCACACCCATGACCGCGTTCGACACAAGTGAGCGCGAGGTGCCCCACATCGCGCGCTGGTGCTTCTTAGTGGGCGCCTCGACGTTCACAAGTGCCGTGTTGTCCGCCACAGCAACGTCGACGAAGTCCGCGAGATCGAGCAGAACAGAGCCCTTCGGGCCAGTGACCTCGAGCTGCTTCGTGAGGTGGATCTTCGGCTTGCCGTTCCGCAGCTTGTCAAGGCTCGCGCGCAGCTGCGTGACCTCGTCCAGCTGGCGGTCGCTTGTCCGCAGCGTCGTGCCTGATGGCACCATTATCGGCGAGCGGCCGATGTTCGACCTGAGCGCACCTGTGGTCGAGAACAGCCGCCGGATCATCGCTGGACTGTGCTCGCGCCGCGGCCAGTGAAAATAAATTAATAAGGAATCCAGGGCTGGGGTAAAGACCACAACTGCCTCCCACCGCAGGCGCGCGGCGGCCGGCTCCTCTAGCGCCGCTTCTTTGCGAGAGAGAAGCTAATTTTCGGGGCTGGCGTCTCACTCGTTTCCTCTGATTGAGGTTGTGGTGGAGTGCTCGAGGCGGGAGGGGCCGCTTCAGCATTAGAGATAGTGGCCTCTTCCTTGGCCGCGCGCAGCTGGGCCTCAATCACACGCTGTGACGCTGCTTCGCTTGCGCGCGCACGCTGTTCACGAATCTGATGCTGCTTAACACGCTGCTCCTCGGCGCTATGGTCTACAAGGGCCAGAATGTACTCTGGCGGGCCGTCGCCAGCGACTCTCGATACTGCACAGGCGCCCGTACCGTCTAGGTGGCGCACGAATGCTGCAAGTGAGGTCCATTTCGTTGCTGTCATGTGGATGTGTGTTTTGTTGTGGATGTACTCGTTGTAGACGCGATTTGCCGCGACCGGCTTCGTGCCGTGCGAAAGGCGCAGTGTGTACAGAAAGTCCTTTTCAAACTGGGATGAGTAGTCCTCAATGTGCGAGCGGTCGCCCTTCTCGAGCACCTTCGCAACGTGCGACGGGGCCTGCGTGTGGCACTTGAACCCGTTCTCGTCGCGGCACTGCTTCTCGCAGACCTGGCAGTACCAGCGGAGGCGCTGCAGGCCGCGAGACTTCATCTGCTTGGCTATGTATTTGGGCGAGCCATAGTCCGCCTTTGCCATTGCTTAAGCAGATGCAATTGATCTGTGGAACGGGCTGAAACCGCCGGCTAAAGGCGAGGTGATTTTTGTCAAGCGCGCGCGCTACCCGCTGGGTATGTAAGCAACCTGTGCGCGGGCGAACTCTGAACGCACGCGCTGCCGCTTGCAGGGAGGGCTGTACAGTGCGCACAAATGTCGTCTCGCCGCATTTACAATTCATTTGCCTCGGCCGGAAACAGCAGCTGGGGTCGGTTTGGCGCGTTGTACCAGTACCGGCGGCAGCTGGCGTGGGCTGGGGTCGGGCTCGGTGTGTTCTACGCTGCGAACCTCGAGCAGGCGCCCGTGTCAGGCCGCCTACGGTTCATGATCGTGCCTCGCTGGTACGAGCTGCGCGTCGGCGAGCAGGGGTACCGCCAGACGCTGCAGCAATTTGGCCGCTCGCTGCTGCCCGAGAACCACCCCGAGGCGCGGCGCGTGCAAGCGGTGATGCGCAAGCTCATAGCCGTGTCCGGGCTCGAGAACGACAAGGACATCCAGTGGAAGATCCACGTCATTGGCGGGAACTACCCGCCAAACGCCTTTGTGCTGCCCGGTGGCAAGGTGTTTGTGTTCCAGAGCATCTTGCCGATCTGCCACAACGACGACGGGCTTGCCACTGTGCTCAGCCACGAGACCGCGCACCAAGTGTGCCGCCACACGGCGGAGTCGCTGTCGAAGGTGCCGCTGCGCATGCTCCTCGGGGCAGGGCTGTACGCACTGACGGGCTACGCTCAGCTCGACAACCTGATCATGCAGGTCGCGCTCGAGCTGCCCGGCTCGCGGCAGATGGAGTCCGAGGCAGACTATGTCGGCGTGATGATGATGGCGCGCGCGTGCTTCAACCCGGATGCAAGCGTTGGTCTCTGGCAGCGCATGATGTCCATGGAGAACCGCCAGGGCGCGTCCGTGCCAGAGCTGCTGTCGACGCACCCGGCATCGTCGCACCGCATCCGCGACATAGAGGGCTATTTGCCCAAGGCCGAGTCAGAGTGGAACGAGCACTGTGGGTCGCTGCAGGGGTACGTGAACCAGTTCTGGAACCAGTAGATGGGAGAACCAACAGCCACTTAGCATTAGCATTAGAACCGCCACGCAAAAGGAGGCGCTCTCCCAGCAACGTGCGCGAGCGCTGTTCCTGCGGAAACGCTACTGTTAGCGCAGGTTTGGCCTCACAGATAAGGGTAAGCTTTTCTTATACCACCAGAATAATAGAGCAGGGTAGAGCGGCCCTCGCGTAGTGAGTAGCTACTCCTACATACGAGAACGGACATTTAGATACTTAATATTGCCTCTAAGTTGCGTCTAAATTGCCTATGAGTTTGCCTATGTGCGCGAAATGGCACAGTGCTCAGCGCTCGCGCTCGAGAGATCAAAAGCCCAACAACAACTGCTGCCAGGCACGCAGGCACCCGCCTCCACGCAGGCGCGGTGACGATCCGTATGCATGCCGCTCGCGGCACTACCACGCGCTGAAAACAGGCGGAGTTGGCAGATCGAGAATACCCCCAATGGGCCACGTCCAACAGGCCTATCTTTGTCGCGCGCGGACAGGCCACAATTGTGGGCGTTTTATCGTCTTAGCGTGCGACCAGGTCAAGGTTCGCGATATCTCCTTACCCTGGTAACCCGATGCGCAGACGCAGCTTCCGCTGCTCTTGCTGCGGAGGCCGCACGGCCGCGCAGGATCGACAAATCGACACGTCCAGGCACGACATTGCGTCCGGGGCGCCATCTCCGGTACCAGCGACGCTGCAGTCCGCCAGCACTGAAAGCCCACACGCCCACACGCCTCCGTGTGGCTCGCATGCCACACGGGTTAGGGCTGACCACCATGCGGGATAGGCGGGACGTATCTCTTAGGGCAAGGAGTGTGCGGCCGCGTAAGCCTGATTTTTGCATCGCGGGGGGTCGGGGTTTGTCTCCTTGATTCTCAAATTTCCAAATAGGACTGGCGCAGCATCCCACGGCTCTGATAGTTGCCGGGCACCAACCACAAAGGCCGCGCATTACTCCTCCCCAAAAAACCTTGCCGTGGACAGCCTCTGGATAGCGCGTCTGCCCTCACCCCTCGGTTGTGACACGCACACTTTTCAAGCGCACTATGGCAAGTGGAAAACATGACAACAGCCACACGTCGCGGACCATCGGCATCGCGGTCGGTCTCGGCGTCGGCATCCCCATCCTCGTCACCGTGCTCGTGCTCATATGGGTGACGATTCGGCACAACCGCAAGATGCGCGAGGAGGACGAGGAGCACAAGGATATCGACTTCACGGGCGACCTCTCGTTCTTCTCGCCGCGGCAAAAGCTCAGCGAGTCCGAGGCCAGCCAGCGCGGCGGCGCAGACGACGGCGAGTCCACGTTCTACTCCGAGCAGGAACCGCGCTCGGGCATGAATCAAATCTCCAGCATGCTATACACACCCGAAATTGGCTTCGCAAATCGCAGTGAGGAGACCTTCAGCCGGACCCTCACGACCGTGTATGGCCCCTCTCCGAGCTACCCATCGTCGGAGCGGCTGAAAGGACCGCAGGTTTCGGTCAATGGCTCGGCGTCATCCATCCGCTCGGGCAACACATTCGGCAGCTCGTACATTGGCGGCGCAGGCCCTTTTGCAACGCCGCCACGCCGCGCGTCCCACCCTTACTCACAGTACCACGAGGAGCGACGGCCAAGCTTCTCAAGCATCCCATCCGTCCCTGCAGACCCGTCGGCTTCCAGCACGGGCGCTGCTGCACGGGCGCAGCCGTACGCGCCGCCCATGGCTGTGACTACGCTCGACGCGCCACCCGCGCCACTGAGCCAGCTCAAGGAGACACCGCACCCGTACCAAGATCTTGTCGACAACGGATCGCATCAGTCAATCGCGCAGTCTGCTGCAGAACTCACGAGCGAGAGCGACGCTTTTGAGGATACGCGCGAAGCCCCTACTGGCGACAACGAGCACGGCTCGCGAGAAACGCAGCACCCATATCATGCTCAGGCGCACAACCGCACTAGCACCTTTGAGTTCCAAAACAACTAAATTATTCTTGCTTGTTTGCAACAGGCCCTTCACGCTCTAACCATGCCTAGTGGCTCCCGCGGCATGCTGCCTCCGTGCTTACGACTCATACATTTGTAACCCTTCACATTTCTCGGTGTACATAATGAGGTCACCTCTCTATTTTGCTTATTGGGCTTGGTTCGTACTCTGGTCTGTGCTTCGACGGTAGTTGTTGCGGCAGAAGTCGCGGCGACAGTCGTGGCAGTGATGGCTCAGACTCTTTACATGAGGCAGGCGCGCATATGCCCAGGTCGTAAACGCTAATTGCACTGATGTTAAACGGTATAGTGCGCTTATGTCCGAATGTCCCAGCGCTGCAGCTCATGCTCGGTTCCGCGGCGATCCTTGGAAGTGGCCTTAACGCACTGGTGCAGCGCACGGAGGCGGTTCGGAGCCATGTCTCACTGTTCTGCAACACGCAGGGCTTCAGGCAGTGGGCCCAAGTATTTAGAGGTGATAGTAGCTGGCCAATTGACTAAATAATTAAATCTGGCTCTAATAGCTATCTCGACACGATCGATCTTGCCGCATGCTCGAGGTGTCCGCGTGTGAGTGTGTGTACGTGCGAGGGTGTGTGTGTGTGCGCACATGCGCCGCCGGCTTAGCCGCGCCATTAGCCGCTCAACTAAGCTGACCATGCGTTTCGATCGCCCCAGCGCTCCTAAAAATTGGATAGCACAGTACAGACTTTAAAACTAGGCTAATTGGCGCAAGCGGGCGCTCGAAAAAATTTATCCGGCACATCTGCATACTGCCAATGACGATCGTCAGCCTACCACACATCCTAGCGCTGCTGCATCGAAGCAGCAGCTACACCCAGTTCTGTGCTGCTGCCTCGTAAGTTTTGATCACAAAACTCCAATTCAGCTGTGAGGGCAAAAACCGCCCAAATTCCCTAGAAATCTCTTTTCCCTGCCGCTGTAGCAGGCCGCTGCGTTCGCTCGCGCAGTCGCTTAACTGGGAACGCCCTTTCGCGTGGCCGCTAGCGTGCGTGACATGATCCCCTAGCCCTATTCGAATGGACCGTTTATTATTCACCCTGCCCAAAGCAACATAACTAAATTCAAGCACTAGCTGAGGTGGATGGAGCAAATCCTGGACAACACAAAGGAGCTGGACGTGGGTCTGTTCGACTCAGTGGTCCAGGCCTTTTATGGGGGCGCAGGAACGCCCGAAGAGCGCAAGCAGGCAGAACAGGTCCTCGAGCGGTTTCAGTCCGACCCGGAGGCCTGGCTTCGTGTCGCCCCAGTTCTTCAGTCAAGCACGAACCCGCAAAGTAAGTTTCTGGCGCTGAATGTTCTCGACAAGCTGGTGCGAACCCGCTGGAAGCTGCTCCCCAATGAGCAGCGCCTGGGCATCCGCAACTTTGCCGTCTCCATGTGCCTCGAGTGGAGCGCCGGCCCCTCTGGCCCTGGCACGAACAAGTCGCTCCTGAACAAAGCGGATCTAACGCTTGTGCAGATCCTGAAGATGGAGTGGCCGCACAACTGGCCGCAGTTCATTCCGGAACTTGTGCAAAGCTCGCGGTCCGGCGTCGAGGTGTGCGAAAACAACATGATCATTCTGCAGCTGCTCAGCGAAGAGGTGTTTGACTACGGCGATGCGACCATGACAAAGGCAAAGGCCGCCGCGCTGAAGTCACAGCTCGGCTCAGAGTTTGGCGAGATCTTTACACTCTGCCACGAGGTGCTCGAAATGGCACAGCGCCCGTCGCTGATCCAGGCCACCCTGAACTGCCTGCAGCGGTATCTCAGCTGGGTACCCTTTGCGTACATTTTCGAGACAAACCTGTTGGAGCTTCTTGTGTCGAAGTTTCTCGAGCCGGCAGAATCCCGCAACGCCACGCTGCAGTGTCTCAGTGAGGTGGCGCAGCTGCAGAATCCGGAGACCTATGATCCCGTCGTTTTGTCTGTGTTCACAGCAAGCTTGCAGGTGATCTCTAGTGTCGTCCCAGTTGATGCTGACTTCAAACTTGTGTATGCGCAGGCCGGCTCTGAGGATCAACTGCTCATCTCAAATCTCTCCCAGTACTTTGTCGCATTTCTCAAGTTCCATCTGCCTTTGCTCGAGCGCCAGCAGAGCAAAGAAGTCCTGCTCATGGCCCACACCTATCTCGTGCACATCTCGCAGGTCGAAGAGCGCGAGCTATTCAAAGGCTGTCTCGATTACTGGAGCCGCCTAGTGCTGGATCTCTACCAGGACGTCAAGAACGCCATTTCTGCTGAGCAGGATGCTGCCACTCGCGAGTACTTGCGCGCCAGCTTTGGTGCCGCGGGCGGTGGGGCCATGGCGGCCAGCGGCGCAGGCGCCCAGGGAACTGGCCAGAACGCTGCGGCCACAAGTAAGCTGCGCGTCTCCATGTATTCCCAGACCCTCCACGAGTTGCGACAGGTCGTAATCGAGCACATGGTGCGTCCGGAGGAGGTACTCATTTCCGAAAACGAGGACGGCGAGATTGTTCGAGTCGTGTACAAGGAATCGGACACCATCACCCTGTACAAGAGCTTGCGCGACGTGTTGGTATACCTCACGCATCTCGATGTGAACGACACGCGGGACATTATGTTGCAAAAGCTCGACCGCCAAGTCGATGATAGCGAGTGGTCGTGGCACAACATGAATGTGCTGTGCTGGGCCATTGGCTCGATCTCAGGTGCCATGGACTTCCAGCTTGAGAAGTACTTCCTCAGCACTGTGCTCACAGACCTACTGTCCTTCACGGACCGCAAGCGTGGCAAGGACAATAAAGCGGTGGTTGCGTCAAATATCATGTACATTATCGGCCAGTATCCTCGCTATTTGCGGGCGCACTGGAAGTTCCTGCGAACGGTCGTGTTTAAGCTCTTCGAGTTCATGCACGAGACTCACGAGGGCGTGCAGGACATGGCTTGCGACACGTTCATCAAGATTGCCGACAAGTGCAAGATCCATTTCATCGAGCTAAAACCCGATGAGCCTGGCCCGTTCATCGAGAACATCATATCCAAGATCCACGAGCACACCTGTGATTTGCAGCCATACCAGATCCAGGTCTTCTACGAGGCCTGTGGGAAAATACTGAGCGCCCAAACGTCGAAGCAGGCCCTTGAGCGGCAGCTCGGTGCTCTCATGATGCTGCCGAACCAGGCGTGGAAAGGAATGATCCAAATGTTCGTCGAGGACCCGAGCCAGCTCAGTGAGCACACGGACAACGTTAAGATCTTGGCAAACGTGATTAAGACTAATGCTGCCGTATGTTCAGCGCTGGGAGCCAACTTCTCTTCTCAAATCGTGTTGATTTACGACGACGTGCTTACCTTGTACCGCCTTGTGAGCGCGCAGATCATCAGCGACGCTCAGCAAAGCGAGCAATTTGTCCTGACGCACCGCTCGCGGTTGCTGCGCAGCGTGAAGCGTGAAGTCTTGCGTCTCATGGAGTCGTACCTTAGAAACGCGGAGATTGCTGCTGCTACAGAGATTGCGCCGTCGTTGCTGGCCACAACGCTTGAGGACTACCGGACGCTGCCGCCAGCTCTCCGCGAGTATGAGGTGCTGTCATGCGTGCAGGTCGTCGTCGCTAAAATCGCGAATTCTGCCCCCGAGATGATTCTCGGAATTCTGGAAAACGTCTTTGAGTGCACGCTCGAAATGCTAGCCGCAGATCTCACGGAATACCCTGAGTTCCGTGTTGAGTTCTTCAAGCTACTTCGGACTATCAACAAGCACTGCTTCCCTGTGTTGTTGCAGCTGCCGCCTCTGATCTTCCAGCAGACAATTCAGGCGTGCTTGTGGGCAGCGCAGCACGATAACCGCGATGTCGAGGACGTGGGACTGAGTCTCACCCTCGAGATTGTCCGGAATGTTGCCGACATGAATGACCAGTCGATTGTGAACCAGTTCTTCCAGCAGTTTACGCGGCTCATTCTCGGCGACACGTTCAGCGTTCTGACCGACCCTGACCACCGCTCCGGCTTCTCGCTTCAGGTGGACATCTTGGCTGCCTTTGTTGCTGCTGTCGACCAAAACAAGATCACTGTCCCACTTTACGCTGAGGGCGAGGAGGCGCCAGCAGGCACCGCAAACGCGGTCTACCTGCGCCAATACCTGGCGCAATCGCTTAAGAACGCTTTCCCTCACCTGCAAGATCAGCAGCTTGCGGCGTTTGTGGAGTCTCTGTTTGCTTCATACATGCATCGTAACCAGTTCATGTCGCACGTTCGTGACTTCCTCGTTCAGATCAAGGAGTTTGGTGGCGACGACGAATGGCTGTTCGCTGACGAGCGCAAGCAGCAGATCGCTGAGCAGCAGCAGCAGCAACGCGAGCGCGATCTCAAGGTTGGCGGTCTTGTAAAGCCGAGTGATCTTGAGGATTGAACACAAAATGAGCTCGTTTCTGCTTAGGCACACTTCAAGTTCGAATACGTTTAAAAATATAAATGTGTGGGGTTTCTGTAGTACATGCACTCCTAAATATCTTTGTAGTTGCTAGAACCCAAGAGCAATATTGCATCACAGTCGGGCGGCAACCGGGAGATATCCTTCATGGCCAGTGAGCCTTTCACGAACTTCATGTGGTGGAGAGAGCTTATGGGTGCTGATTAATTCGCACAGTCCTCTGTAGGCTATTCAGATAATGTTCGGTGGGGGGAAGGCTGCATATGCATATAAACCTTGTCAAAGGGCGCGTTTGAGAAATAAATTATAACCTTTACATAGTAATATGTACATGATTGAATGCTGGTTGTTTTACCTGTTAGGCGGGTACGTGCGCAGTTGTGCAGTCACAAATGATTCACGCATGCAATGCTGATACAGCGAGCTCGAACCGTCATGGCAGAGTGCCTGGCGTCGGCCCAAAGTATCCTGGTGAAGGTATTGGCAACCACCGAGCTTCATAGCTTCCGTCCAGATTGTTTGAGCTCACCGAGTTGCCCCACCACTTAATACTTGCCAAGTGGTGATACTCCGTCGAGAAGAACATGATGAGCGCGCTGTACGCAAGACCAACTCCCATGCCGGCCCAGATAATGTGGCTGTATTTGGCCCACCACAATGGCCACCGCGACCTCACAAAGCCATTGAAAAATAGGCAAATATACCAAGAAGGAAGTGTGTACAAAAGCGAGCTTGGCGCCCACTGCTTGGCGCCAGCAATAATAGTAAGCTCGTTGATACTCCGTGTCCAGCCGAGAGCAGGCACGGGGTGGCGGTGCAGGTATCGCCGCAGGAGCCACAAGGGAACGGGAACGAAGGCGCCAATCAAGAACACCCATTTCAGCGTAGGATAGACATGCTGCATAATCTTCGCTGTTCCTATGGTACCCCAAGCAACGCCAGCGTTGAAGTAGCTACGAGAGCCCTGGCACGTAAAGCGAGCGGGGTTGTTTTCAACGGAGCACATGTGCGGGATCCCCCCGTTGACCTGCCAGAAAATGATGCCAGCTTGGATGAAAACGGCAACAAGACAGCACAAAACCTGGACACGGAAGAGCGCTCGCGGCGGAATACCGACGTAGTGAGATTGCTTCTGAGTAGACACGTACTGCTCGGTCTGGTTCAAGAACGTCACCGCGTAGACCTTCGAAATCATGTTCGCGTTGGCATTTCCAGGTAGCAGCAACCCAATAATGATTTCACACAGCTCGTTGACATCGATCTGGAATCCCGTAAGGCTGTATAGTAAAGCGAGCGGGACCATCAAAATTGTAGCGAGCCCTATGGCAAACACAATCGACCACACGGGCGTCTGAGTGAATTTGTACACCTCTACAACGACGACACTGAGGGCGAACGCAACGGCAAGAATCAGGAAAAACCACCACTCAGGAACCTCGCGGTACTTACGCTGAGCGCGTGAGAACCGGTCGTTCGCCCGATTGAGCACTTCCTGCGGCCGCAATATTCCAACAGTAAACAGTTTGAGGCTGCGCCATATCATCGGGAGATGGTACAGCAAACTGTAGGACGCGGAGGCAGTGTAAATCATGAAGTTGCAGCCGTACGAGACGAGCGCCCCGGCGGTGAAATAGGGAAGCGAGTAGTCTCTGTACTTATCCTCTCTGAACTCGCCTTGCGAGCCCAGAATGCGGGCAACGTCGTACTTCTTTCCTGCATTGTCATAGATGGAGTTCGAGTTGATCGGCAAATAGGCCGTGTAGCGAACGTTCGTGAACCAGACAATCACCACAGCCACAAAGCTTATAATAACACCAAAAAACATGTTGTTCTGCGACCACAGGGGCATAATCATTCCCTTGTACTCGTCGATATTCGACCAGTCAAAAGTATTCCAGATGTTGAGGGCGAGGCCAGAGTGAGCACCGCACATTGCTTGGAGGGCGACATTGTTGGGCTTGATCCAAGCCATCCAGTCAAAGTAGGACAGGGCCTTGAACACGAAGTTCGTTATCCAGTACCAGCCGAAGCTGAACCATGCAAATATCCAGAAGGCTTCTCCCCGCTTGATGCGCCATCCGTTAATGTTCTCGCGAATCTCTGTACGCACCAAAGCGCGGTTCAGCGAGATGTTAGGCAGTATCTGATACCAGATCGCTTCGACGGGATAGACAAGGAAAACGCGCATGACTCCTGCCATGCCGAAGCCCATGAACGTAGTGCTCAGAAGCATGAGAAGCGAATAACCGAAATCGCCGTCAGTGAACCCGAAGAATTCTTGGTTCCGCTGTGCTGTGATGGAATACAGCACATAGGGACTCTTTGCGGCAACTTGGACGCCTGCCGAGGCCAGCATCTGCTCCTTGAACCCCCAAGGACCGGGATTAAACCACCGCCAATATTTGCTCTGCGACCGCGGCAAAAGCGCCCACATCTTGCCGGTTCCGACAATCATAATCTGCAGCGAGATTCCGCTGAGGCTAATCGAGGGGTAGCGATTTGCAAAGAATGTGTCCAGGCATGCTCCCGCGCCCGCCCAAATAACGGCGAGGACGTAGGCTCTAAATGTCTCGCATTCCTCCTCCACTTCATCAATGGGTCGCGTAGCGGCCCTCACGGAAGGATAGATCGACCAGTCGTGAATGAGGAATGCCGCAAATCGCGTTCGGTATTCGAGCTCTGCCTCCGGAGGGTGACCCCCAAGCTGCTTGTTGGCCTCGTTCATAGCAACTAAATGGCTGAAATACTCGGCATCCACACTTGAGTCGTCGCGATGCCTTTCAATAGCTTCGTCAACTATTTGCATGCACTCCTCATAAGATCGGTCTTGCAGGTGAGTCTCAATCAGATGCAGGTCGTTCTCGTCAATTGAAGAGTCGGCATACGAAGTATGAACGCTTGTGTCCTCAACTGAGTTTGGAGCGTGCTTTTTTTCCAAATCTGACTCGGACGAGCTATGAGCTGATTCACGATTGCTCATCATGATCCCCTAGGCCAAAAGTGGAAGTCAAGCACAGTGCAAAAAAATTAGGGCAGTCTCAACGGCCTCGACTTTTTTCCGGCGTAGTTTGTGAGTATGATTCATGCACATGGATAGCACAGCTGCACTTCGGCTCGAAAACGGTCACAGGGTATTGCATCATTTGTAGTGAATCACGTCGAACTTGTCGCTGCTGATTCAGACTGGAAAGGCATGAGATAAGAAATGATCTGCGGCACTAGCGAAACGCGTAGTGAACTGTTTTTTAATAATTGCTTTTCTTTCCTGCACTGAGTATCCTTAAATAATGCGACTGGTCTTTCGAGGATGTTGAGATTGCATGCGACGATCATAATCACGCAATGGCAAAGCGCGAGCAGTGCAAATAACTCTCTGCTTCCGACCGTACTCCAAGCCAGTCTACCTCTGGCATTTTTATCGTACATCTGATACAATTATAAAAATTTCAGATTTAACCGATCTTTTGCTCTCCCTGACATTGAGGACACGACACCACTATAGTCGTGCCACTCTGATTCCTGCTCGAGCAGGGCGACGGTAGCTGCTAGAGCTAGCCAGCTAGCCAGCTACTTAGCGTTCATCAACTCGCAGACTCGGAACTTATGAGGAGTGAGCGCACTCAAGTCGAGAACCTCGCAATAGTGGGGAGAGTTAAATTAAATAACAAGACATTTTCGAAGACTTTCCGTTTCGGCTGAGCACATTAAACCGAGCAGAGAGAGCCATGCGCGAGAGCATGTAACATCACATAACACGTAACAAGGCAGGTCTAGCCTTCGAAGTCGTCCACAGTGCCCTTGTACTCGTGGATCTTCCGCTGGATCTTCGATCCGTCTACCCAGGTGAGGAAATCCTCCATGTTGCGGGTTATGAGCATGGCTGGATCTGTAACGAGCTCGGGACCAACACGGACATGGCCCTGCTCGACAAACTTTGTCGCGTCTACAATAGACGGCGCCATGTTCAAGCGCCGCATGACGACAGGCAGCCGTCTTCGGCAGAAGGCAGCCACGGTGATTTTTTCTAGATCGGAGATCTTTGGGTTCTTCTCGCCGAAAATGCCCATATTGTCCAGCTTCTCCATAAGCAAGTCCTCATACTTGAGACGCACGGGGTCCTGTGCTGGCAATTGCGCCATCTTATATGCTAGCTGTCGCACGGACCCGCAGATCTTGTTGTACTTCTCATAGTCCCCTCGCTTCTGGACATTGTAACGCTGCATTATCAGCGCGTCGCGATGGCCATTGTCCTGCTTCCAGTCCAGGAAGTTGACCTTCTTCAGAAGCTTCTGCTCGTGGTGCTTCAATTGGCGGCCCATGGCGGATTAACGGTGAAATCTATTATTTAGTGCGGTTCGACAAAGCGCGACAAAAAATTACGTAAATAGGTGAAAATCTCAAGCGCCAAAATGCGTAGAGGCGACGGCTGAAAAAAAGGGGCACTGCGCGCTCGCACGCTGAGCCCGAGTGAACGGAGGTTTTCGCATTTTACGTTAGGGATCTAGACACGGAAGATTAAGGTTATTTAAGTCAACACCCTCTTAACGAAAGCAGCGGCCCCGCCACTTCCCTTAAAAAGGTGGTCCCCCTTATAAAAAGAGGGCGGTTCCAAAAAATTCACACCAGCCTTTGGCGGGCCTCATCCGGAGGGTTCTAGTAAAAGGCAAGAACCTTGTGCGACGACGAGGACCCAAGACTGGTGATGCAGAGGGGAGGAAGGGAGGACTGGCCCGATTAGGCGCGGCCCGCCATTCCTCCCAGACGCCGCAACACGTGACCTACCGGTTCCGACAATCGCCTGCACGACATCACCCGCATGCGGGTAGAGGGGTTCGTGCCTCTACTACTCTCAACGCCAGCCGAGGCAGCGTTGAGAACTTGCGCATAGATTGATGAGTATAGCGTTGCAGTCGATTGACTCGTTTGAATCTCTCGACAAACCTGCCTCTATAGCAGAGCTGCACGCGGCGCAAGAACATGCAGAAACCTATGGCGAGTGGCTCGAGCTCAGTGAGTACCTTGACCAGGCTCACGGCCTTGAGGACTGGAAGTCCATAGACGAGAACCCAGTGTATGATAGCGCCAAGCTCCGCAATGCGCTCTTTCAGCTTCGAAAGGCGCGCATTGCGAATAATATACCCGAGCTTGTGTACCTTGTGCGCACAACCTTCAGCCGAAACATTGCGAACATGGGTGATCCGCGTCTCTACACGCCGATTCAAGGCGGCACGAAGCGATTGATTGAGGAGTACATTAGCGAGTGCGAGAAGGCGCTGCGCAGGCTGAGCGAGGTGCCGCTCGATGACGCACCGGAGGTGCTCAGCACGCTTGTGCAGACCCGAAAGGCATTCGGGCGGACAGCGCTCGTGCTGAGTGGCGGATCTACGCTGGGGTTTCTGCATGCTGGTGTTCTGCGCGAGCTTGCGGACAACAATCTCCTGCCGCGCATTATCAGCGGGTCTTCGGCCGGAGCGATCTTTGCGTCTATCATCAGCATTCACCGCGAAGAGGAGTTCGACAAGCTTTGGGAAATGCTGGAAGTTCCCATGAACATTTTTGAGCGCGTTGGAGAGGAGGAGCCGCTGTTTACGCACATTGAGCGGTTTCTAAAGGGAGGCACTTGGATTGACAGCATATACCTGAAGGAGATGCTACAGGGCCTGATAGGCGACATCACGTTCCAAGAGGCGTACAATCGGACTGGACGTATTTTGAACGTGACGGTGAGTGTTGCAGGCTCGCACGACATGCCGCGCTTGCTGAACTATCTGACGGCGCCGAACGTTTTGATCTGGTCTGCTGTTGTGTGCTCGTGCTCTGTGCCGCTCGTCTTCGCTGCGGACTCGATCATTGCGAAGGATCCGAAGACGAAGGAACTCTATTCGTGGACAAAGGCGTCGTTCATTGACGGCAGCGTGGACAACGACATGCCCCTCGGCCGCCTTGCCGAGATGTTCAACGTGAACCACTTTGTTGCCTGTCAGGTGAACCCGCACATAGCGCCCATTCTTGCGCAGACGCGCGAGATCGACCGTCGGAGCAAATCTGAGTTTGACGGCCGCGTGT
The DNA here is from genome assembly GCA_030566755.1 of Entelexis tilneyi. Taxonomy (NCBI): domain Eukaryota; kingdom Fungi; phylum Ascomycota; class Dipodascomycetes; order Dipodascales; family Trichomonascaceae; genus Entelexis; species Entelexis tilneyi. The sequence goes on along the minus strand of JAKUAT010000024.1, from coordinate 84,695 downwards.
CGTCGGGGCTTGCGCTCGCGCTGTCGTACACGAAATCACTGCTCTTTAACGAGACGGAGCACACGCTGACCATGCTTAAGGAGGCCGGGATTATGCGCTCGGTGGCCTCGACAGTGCTAAATGTCATGGACCAAGAGTACTGCGGCGACATCACTATAGTCCCGCCCATCCGCTGGTCGGATGTGGGGGTTTTGTTCAAGAACCCCACTACTGAGCAGGTGAAGGACCTCTGTCAGCGCGGCCGCAAGGCGACCTGGCCGCAGCTCTCGATAATCCGAAACCACTGTAGCATCGAGCTCGAGCTCGGCAAAGTAATTGTGGCCCTACGCTCAAGGCTCATCGGCGTCGACCTTTCGCCGGAAGGGCGGCAGTTTGACCAGGTTGCCGACCGCAAGTCACGGAGCGCAGTAACGCTGCCCCGCGTCAAGTCGTTTGGCAATGCGCACGGCAGCGCCTACGGCCCTTCGAGCGCTGGGCGGTCGAACGTACGTCGGACGTCGGTTGACAGCCTCTTTCTCGACACTCCGTCGCCTTACCGGCGGCCGCTGCACCGGCCCCAGTCCGTGTCGCACCCAGTGTCTCCGAAGACGCAAATCCCGCCGCTGATGCTCAACAACCCACAAACAATGCAGGCGACGTTCTACACGACGAGCTCAGTGTCGAGCCCAGACAGCGCAGATGCCGGTGCAGTCAACGGTATGAGCGCAAGCATCGCTGCTGCTGGCATGAACGGTGCCAGCAGCAATGGGATCGCGCAGAGCAGCACAAACCTGAATGGCGCTGCTGCAAAGACGAGTAATGGGCCAATTGGGTCTAAGCACACAGGCGGCAACAAGAGCAATGAAGCCAACGGCAGCAGACAGTTGAACGGCGGTGGACAATATGGCGGGCAGTATGGCGGACACGCTAAGCTGGGCTCTAAGCTTAGCCGCAGCAAGTCAAACGGGGCTTCCGGGAAGCTCACGCTGAAGAAGACGCGCACAAGCTGAAGCGCGCGCATCACCTGCTTCTAACACTATTATTATTTATTTTTATTGTCTAGAATACTTTTTTTGAAGTCGGCCAGGCTCGGCTCCTGGCCCTCTCTGGCCGGCAGCGGTGCTTGGGATGCGCGCAGAAGGACGTCCGGGTCAACCGAGTCAACTGGCGTGAGTTCTGGAGCACCGTCGATATCAGAAATGCTAGCGAAGTCAGGTATGCAGACGTCCCACGACCCAAAGAGCGGCCTCTCAAGGTCTGCGAGACTAGTGATGCGGAAATGGCGCGACACAGGGTCCGGCTCGGCAAGCTCTGGCGCCAGCAGAGCACAGCGGATCGCATCATTGCAGGCCATGTTGTCGCAGGGGTGCAGCACTGACCCAATGAACCACACATCGTGCCGCGACCGCGCCGGCGCGCGCGCGACTGCGCGGGACCACATTATGGGCAGGGGTTTAAACATTGTGGGCCCCGCAGCCGCGACTACTGGCCCTGGGGGACTCAGGCGCAGGTACTTCAAAATGGCCTGGTAGAGGTAGTTTTCGTTCGCAATGATGCCCCAGCCGATCTCCCTTTCTGCTAGGAGGTCGATGAACTGGCGCACGTCGTCTGGGACGAAGTAGGACGCCGGCTTACCCAGGTACTGCATGAGCGCCGCCTTGAACGGGCCGCGCTTTGCGTCGCTCTCAAAGCTCATGCCGTCAGCGACCAAGTCAACCGTGGCTGAGAGCCAGTGGTGCCACGCCTCGCCCTTGTAGCCAGGCTGCCGGTAGAGGGCAGCCTGGCGCCGCACGCTGAGTGCTGCACGCGCCCACAAATCGCGGACGGGAAGCACTGGCGTTCCCCCGTGCTCGGCTGCTGCACTAGCAATGATGCACGTTGATTTTGTGGGCGTAATGACTGCCTCGCTGAAGTACACAAAGGGCTTCCGGAACATGGGCGAACAGGCAGCCGTCGCAGCAAACTGTGCGGAGTCTGCGGACCTTAAGCTGTTTAGCGGCTCGCCTGCGAGCGCTAAGCACAGGCTGTGTGTGAGAGAGGGCGGAGGAGGGCCGTTAGCGAGCGGTGCGAGACCGGGGAAGGTTATTTGGAAAAAGATGCGGCACATGATCAGGGAACTTTTCAGTTCGCAATGAGAGACCCGTTGATTGGGCTGGTGGGCAAGCCAAGCAGCGGGAAATCTACGACGCTGAATGCTCTGACCGACGCAGATGCAAAGATTGGTGCCTACCCCTTCACAACCATCGACCCGAACACGGCCACGGGGTACGTCGCGATCGACTGTGCGTGCGGGCGCGCCGGCATTGAGAAGCAGGCGCTGTGCAAGCCGAACTACGGGTGGTGCAAGGACGGCGTGCGCCACGTTCCCGTCATTTTGCTGGACGTTGCCGGCCTTGTGCCTGGAGCACACGAGGGCCGCGGCCTCGGCAACAAGTTCCTGGACGACCTGCGGCACGCAGACTGCCTCATCCATGTTGTAGACGCGAGCGGCACGACGGACGCCGAGGGAAAGCAGGCGAAGGGGTATGACCCGCTGAACGACGTCGATTGGCTGCAAGACGAGATCTACCGGTGGGTGAAGGGAAACCTCATGGAAAAGTGGGGCTCGATCCGGCGGCGGCACATTGCGACGAAGGCGAGCGCGGCCGAGACGCTCACAAACCAGTTCAGCGGCTACGGCGCCACGCGGGCCCTCGTACAGCGAGCTCTGGTCAGGGCGCACAAGCTCGGAGTGGGCGACGCGCTCGAGGCGTGGGACCAGGACGCGATAGACACGGTAGTGCACGCGTTTGTGAACGAGAAGTTCCCTACGGTTCTAGCGCTGAACAAGTGCGACAACGCAGACAGCGACAAAAACGTGGCGCGCATTGCGCGGAAGTACAGCGAGAGCCCGCATGTTCTGTGCTCGGCGATCTCGGAGGTTTTTCTGCGCAAGCTAGCCAAGCAGAAGTACATTCGATACGAGCCCGGCACGGAGTTCGTGGACACGCGCGAGGACGGATTCGAGGAGCTGCGTGAGCTCGAGCCGCGCCTGAAAGAGCGCGTCGAGACGGTGCGCGATCTCGTGCTGTACCGCTTTGGGTCGACTGGCGTGGAGGATGCGTTGCAGGCAGCCATCAAGATGCTCGACCTCGTTCCTGTGTTCACCGTGCGCAACATTCATAACTTTGGCGGCAAGACAGTGTTCCCAGACTGCATTCTCGTGCGCGCTGGCACTACCGTGCGCCAAGTGAGCAACCGCGTGATGGGCGACGTGCCCGTGATGTGGGTTGAAGGCGTGAGCGGCAAGCTTGCGGACGACGACGAGATTGTTAAGGGCAAGAACGACATCCTGACGTTCAAGCGAGGCGACTGAACGCAACTGGCCGCAACTGGCCGCGAGGCGCACGCAGAGAGTACGACGAACACGCATGTACAGATAATAGGTAGTAGAGACTGCCCAGCGGGTTAGCTAAAGTAGGCACGCCGAGACTCTAGGCCCGAAAATAGATCCCGAGGAACGCCTAACCTCTGTTGGAACTCACAGAACTCTTGTCTCGCAGCGGCCAATAGCGTGGCTTTGAAAGCGGCGCATACAGGCGGCTTGCGCGTCCCAAACCGGCTCCCTTTTGGCTCCTTTGCGGCTCCTTTGCGGCTCCTTACAGAATCCTCACCGGCTCCTCACCGGTTCCTCACCAGTTCCTCACAGAGCGCTCACCGCCCTCTCACCTCGCTGCTAGCTCGGATGCAGATGAATAAATCTGTTGAAAGTGCTGGCGCAGCTCCCAGTCTCCCACCGACCATCCCTCTCGCCTTTCAACCCCGGGTGTCCTCGCGCTGCAGAACCCAACACACATGCCCGACAGCGCAAACTTCATCTGCGCCATCCCAGGATGCAACAAAACGTTTACGCGCCACGACAACATGGTTAAGCACCTCCGCAGCGTGGATCACACAGACCTAATACTGAAGGTCCCCGTTCCGCCCTCGCAGCTGAGGAGCGACGCACAACCAATTGCTATGCGCCTGCACACGGGCGACCAGATGGAAGACGACGCGGACCATACACGCATAGACGAGATCATTTCTGAGCGCCGAGGCCTGCTCGAAGTGTCTCACGCGAAGAAGAGACGGATGAAAGAGCCCGTGCCGATAAAAGCCGAGTCGCCCTCCGAGCGCGAGCTCTTCCCCGAGAGCATGCACTCGCCTAAACGCGCTCCGTCGCCTCCAACAGGCCTCACAAAGCCAGTGCGCTCGCGCCTGACGTACCCCCCTTTTCTTGTCAAGCAAGAACCGGGCGACGCGCGCACAGACGACGCGCGCGCCGAGGATCTGGCGAAGGAGGTCACCCAGTACAAGCGAAACATGGCCGCGCTCGAGGTAGAGACGGAATGCCTCCGCCGCGAAAACGACTTCTTGCGCACGACGCTACAGAAGTATTTGGAGACGTACTTCAACGGAAAGATGCTGCAGTAAAGAGAGATGGTTGTTATTTTGTTCCGTTCTATTTAATTTATAGTCGCGGGCGCACACGGCGTCAGCGCCTTAGTTCACATGGCAGTTGTGCTCTCCAGCGAGCTCGCTCTCGCTTGTTGTTTAGTGCGCGAGCGCATAGGGCACTAGCGCCCACCGCGTCGCGCGATCTCCCGTATCACGTGGCCACCCTGCGAGCATAAAAAGTAGCCCAAGCACTTTTTTTCTTCTTCACAACGCATTTTAACGGCGAGCGCATAAAGCATTACTTTGAGGGGCCCCTCTGCGGGTGCCCCCAGGACTGATGTAATATAACATGCTTGACCGGAGAACATACGGCAACAGGTGTCGGTCTTGGGTGCAGCGTTTCTTAGGGGTAGCCCGTCGTGGTCCCAATGGGAAGCGGTGCAATGACAGGCAGCACATTCATTAAAATTTCCCACAAAAACTTTAGATAAAGGTTCTACTCTACATTATATTACACGACCGCTTTTTCTCGTCTTCGCCACTACTTGGCGCGTTGAGGGCCACGCGGGCGGCCTCTGTGAAGGCCTCGCGCACACCGCGGTCGTCCTTGGCTGAGCACTCCAGGTAGCGCAGCGCGCCCACCTTCTTTGCGACGGCGACGCCCTCTTCGTAGGAAATGAGGTCGTGGCGGCGCACCTCGTCGTCGGCGAGGTCCTCCTGCTGGTTGCGGAGGTCGCACTTCAGCGCCACGAGCACGAGCTTGATTCCGTCGCAGTTGTCCACGATCTCGGCTGTCCACTTCGTCTGCGCGTTCTCCAGCGAGTCGCGCGAGTCTACTGAGAAGCACAGCATGATGCAGTGCGTGTCTGAGTACGAGAGGCTCCGCAGGCGGTCGAACTCCTCCTGGCCGGCCGTGTCCCACAGGCTGAGCTGCATGGGCTTGCCGTCAATGAAGATGTCGTGGACATAATTTTCGAAGACTGTGGGCTCGTATACCTGGCGGAAGTACCCTCGTGTGAAGCGGTCGAGCAGACTTGTTTTCCCGCATGCACCGTCGCCAAGAATGACGATCTTGCGTAGTATGGGCTTCTGTGTTGTGCCGCACAGCTGCTGCATTATTTCTGACCGGGGTTACAATAAATATTGGCGAGCAGACCGGTGCTCTTCCCACGCCAGCGCGTTCTCGATTGTACGTGGGGAATGGAGAAGGAAGAAAGTCAGGCCGGTTATGTTCTGGGTTGTCCTAGCCCCGGCGCAGTGGCCCTGACCATAACATAACAATAGCCCAGCAGCATTCTGCCTGCGCTCGCTGCAGATGTGTCAGCACTGATCAAGCAAGGTCATGTCGGCGGTGCGCCCGATCAAGCGTTGGCGGTGTGCCACACAGCTGATCATGTGGTCGTATCCGCCACACTCTGGCTCGCTAGCCAGCGGGCGCGGCGACGCACGCAAGGTGAGACTGGGAGCAGTAGTGTCCCGTGATGGCTCCGAGTGCGAAAAGCGGCTAGTGAAGTAGCATTAGCAGCAGCGGTAGTAATTCGCGGACCTGCGTCGAGGCCTCGTGGCGATTCACTGCGCAAGCTGCGCTGCTAAGCCTCCGGGGTTCGCAGAAACAGGCGGGCAGAATAGCAGCAGCGGCTTGGCGCGCGGCCACCGCGGCTTGTAACAATGGACTACCGACAGCGTCTGACGTATCCATGGACGATCCCATGGTGGCACTGGTGAGTCATATCTTCGAGTGCATTCCCCCAACCCGTTCCCTGCCCAGGACTCATGGCCTGTTCAGCTCGCCGACAAGGCCATACCGCCGTTACAGCGCAGCACCGCCTAGTGTACTGCGCGCGAGCGCGAGCAGCGCCATTAGACGCGCCGCTTTGCGCCCCTGGACTAGGCGCTTTTGTAGAGCCGCAGCGACGTTAGCGCCACACACGTGTGACACATTTCACAAGTCAGAATTTTTCACTCCATGACATGTTATCACGTGGCAGAAACCGTGCCCCACTTAACTGGCGGCGGCGCGCTCTGCCACATTCAAGCCTGTAACACAAGCACACACACAGCCCGAGCTAGTTGGTCAACGTTTGAAAAACATTGCACAATGAGCAAGCCCGTTGGAATCAACCGCGTGAATGCGGCCCTGAGCGACACCCACATCAGCCCGCACTCGTCTTCGCCGCTCTCGGAGTCGTATTTGTCGAGACGACAACGGCGGTTCTCGAACACGATGCAGGAGAAGGAGCTGAAGCCGTTCGAGTCTGGCGATATCAAGGTGCTGCTTCTTGAGAACGTGAACCAGAAAGCTGTCCAGATTCTCGAAGGCCAGGGCTACCAGGTCGAATTCCTCACATCGTCGCTGCCGGAGGAGGAGCTCATAAAGAAGATCGCCGACGTGCACGCGATTGGCATCCGCTCGAAGACGACCCTCACAGCGAACGTGCTGAAGCACGCCAAGAACCTGCTTGTGGTGGGCTGCTTCTGCATTGGCACGAACCAGGTCGATCTCGAGTTTGCTGCGAGCCGCGGTATTGCTGTGTTCAACTCGCCGTTCTCGAATTCGCGCAGCGTAGCCGAGCTCGTCATTGGTTACATTATTTCGCTCGCACGACAACTCGGCGACCGCTCGATCGAGCTTCACAGCGGCACCTGGAACAAGGTCGCGAAAGGCTGCTTTGAGATCCGCGGTAAGACTTTGGGAATCATTGGCTACGGCCACATCGGCTCGCAGCTTAGTGTGCTCGCCGAGGCCATGGGTCTGCACGTTCTATACTACGACGTCATCAACATCATGGGGATGGGGACGGCCGTGCAGGTCGAGACGCTGGAGGAGCTGCTCGAGCAGAGCGACTTTGTGACGCTGCATGTTCCTGCCTTGCCCGAGACGAAGAACATGATCTCTACGCGCGAATTCTCCCACATGAAGCACGGCGCGTACCTCATCAACGCGTCGCGCGGCCAGGTTATTGACATTCCGGCGCTCATTGAGGCGCGCAAGTCGGGCCGTGTTGCTGGGTTTGCGCTTGACGTGTACCCGAACGAGCCCGGCTCGAACGGCGAGAACTCTTTTGTCGATTCGCTGAACGAGTGGACGTCTGAGCTTGTGTCGCAGAGCAACGTCATTCTGACGCCGCACATTGGCGGTTCGACGAAGGAGGCGCAGACGGCGATCGGTGTTGAGGTCTCAAGCGCGCTCACAAAGTACATTAAGGAGGGCTCGTCGCTCGGCGCCGTGAACTTCCCCGAGGTTGATCTGCGACGGCCTTACACAGAAGAGTCTGGGGCCGTGCGTGTTCTGTACGTCCATCGCAACGTGCCGGGTGTGCTGCGCACGGTCAACGAAATCCTTGGCGAGTACAACATTGCGAAACAGTACACTGATTCAGAGGGCGACATTGCCTACCTGATGGTCGACCTAGCGAACGTGAACGAGCAGGACCTGAAGCGTCTGAACTCTGCGCTTGAGAACACGCCGCATCGCATCCTCACGCGCATGCTCTACTAACAAAACAAAGCTGGAGCCAGCTAATTTTAAAAGTTACATTATTGCTCAGGCATAGGTAGTTACATTCTTGCTCAGTATAGGCAGCGATGCCATAACGAACGCACACAACACGCAACGCACAGCCTGTTTTGAGTAACCTCGCGAGACGGAGACGGAGACGGGCTACAGCGGAGTGCTTGTGTAGCTGCTGGCTCGCAGACTTCACTACTCAGTACTCGAAACACAGCCCGTGCTGAGACGAGTGGAGGAGGGCCCTCACGCGGAGTCGCCTCTGCACAACTGTATCACAAAGCTATCACATCTATTAAACATCTATGCTATTATTATTGCACAGCAGCACCGCCGCTCTGTGCTACTTGCGCAGCAATCATTTGACCTAATGGTGTGCTCGCCGCCTTCTTGGCCGTCTCCCCAATGTATGCCGGAATGGAGTTCCCTGTGAGGAACTGCGACAGCTCTTCGCTGAAGTGGTTGCAGTTGTGGTCAAGAAGGTGGTACCGCTCAGCGGCGTACTCCTCAGCAAGGTTAGTGTTGATGTACTCTTCCACGACCTCCCACGGCACTTCTGTCTTGCCAAGGTCGTAAACGCGCTGTGGCGTGCCTAGGTGCGTAGAGCCTGCTGGGAACACCTTGATACCTTGACCAAAGTAGACTTCTTTGCCCTCGACCACTACCGCGCTGTGCCAGACTCCCTCTATATCTAATCCGAACATAGGGCCGTACAGCTTGGCCAATCCGGCCGACAGATCATACACGTACAGCTGCACTTTGCTCATGGTTGGGCGATGGCTCCGCCGTCAAGGCTGGGCGCTCCTGTATAGGCTCTACACAGTGGCGTACCCTAAGCCGAGCAGTGTTCGAGAATCTTCGCGATGTGGGGGGCGGCCGCATAGCAATCTGCTAACTGCACAGTTTAAACATTCCCGGCTTTTACCGTAATTAATTGTGTATGCGTTTTAGCTCTTATAATTCTCCACAGAGCTGACGGGGCTGATCCCATTTTTTAGATGAGCTGGTTTCGGGTAGCTGCACGTTAGGATAAGAATTATGTGTGACATGAGGCATACCAAGCCACACTCTGAAGCATGCGCTTTCCTCTTTCCGGGACCCGACGGATCTAAGGCAGACAATTGCGCGGGCAAATATTTATGCAAGCTTTGCGTTCCGCTTCACTCGCTCGGCTGCTCACACGTGCACAAGGCTGAAACAATGCTAGGAGCCGCGACGAATAGCTGAATTACATATTAATACGCACGATGGCTTGTAAGGCACTCTCGAGGCTCTGCAAAGTCACTAGAGAGGACGAATTAAATGACTCCTATAATATAAGCTAGTAAGTAAAGGCAGCACTAGCAGTGCTACAAAGCATGGCGACACAAAGTGTTTTCTTGGCATTTTAGGGCCGTTTGCCTCGAACTGTCCGCAAGCGCGCTTCGTGTGGCAGCTATCGCCGGACTGCATAGTGCTTGCACGCCCAGGGTTCATGCCAGTATCGTGGAGCGGTCAGCAGTTTGAGGCCACTCGCCACAACACCTCAGCTGCTTGCAATAACCACCCAGGACTCGCCAATGGCAACGACAGTTCTGGCGCTCCTGGACGAGACAGACTACACTCTGAAAGAGTATGCGCTACACGCGCTGGACTCGCGCGTGAACGAGCTGTGGCCGGAGATCGCCGATCACATCCCCCTCATTGAGGAGCTCTACGAGGACCCGGCGTTCCAGGCGCAGAACCTTGCCGCCCTTGTGGTGGCGAAGGTATACTACAACCTCGGAGACCTAGCGCTCGCGCTGAAGTATGCGCTTGCCGCAGGCTCAGACCTCGACCTCACAAAGAAGTCGGAGTTCATCGACACAATCATCAGTCAGAGCATCAAGACCTACGTCGAGCTCCGGCAGCGCATTGTAGACGAGCATGACGAGACAGCGGAGATTGACGAGAAGCTGACGCGCGTCGTCGAGGAAATGCTGCAGCGCTGTGCGGCTAGCGGCCAGACGCTGCTTGCCCTTGGTATTGCCCTCGAGGCGCGGCGCCTTGATCTCGTTGAGGCGCAGCTCCAGTCGACCCACGATGCTGAGACGCTCGCGTTCGTGCTTGATGCGTCGATCGTGCTGCTCAGCAACCGCCAGTTCCGCACAAAGGTGCTGCGCGTCCTCAACAACGTAGTAGACGCTGTCGCCCATATGAGCGGCGGTGACTACTCTCAGTACTACAGCCTTGCCACGAAGATCGCAATCCAGCTCGACGACAGCGAGCTCGCGGCCCGGCTTCTCAGCGAGTGCGAGCCGCCAGCGCTGGCGCTGCAGGTCGCGTTCGACCTCGTGGCCACGGCATCGCAGGAGCTCCGTGACAAGACGGCTCAGTTCTTCGTCGGCAGCCCGCGCGCCCACCACGCTCGCATAGTAAAGGTACTCAGCGGCGTGCCGACGTGCGACTACACAGTGACGTTCTTGCAGCGAAACGCGCATACGGACCTCAGTGTGCTGCAGCGCACGAAGGGCGCTCTCGACGTTCGCAACTCTATGTTCCACTCCGCTCTGTCGTTCCAGAACGCGTTCTTGCATCTCGGTACAACGTCCGACAAGTTCTTCCGCGACAATACGGACTGGCTCACGAAGGCGACGCACTGGACGAAGTTCACGGCAACAGCAGCGTTGGGCGTCATTCACCAGGGCAACCTCACGCAGGGCCGCCGCATTCTCGAGCCCTACTACGGAAAGTCGAGCCAGGGCTCTGCACACATTCGCGGTGGTGCGTTCTACGGCCTCGGCCTTGTGTTCGCCGGCTTCGGCAAGGAGGTGCTCGATTTGCTGCAGGACCAAGTCGCGCAGAGCGCGCTAGCCAGCGCAAACAGCAACAATGCTGGCGGAGAGGACGACGAGGAGGCTGTCGTCCATGGTGCATGTCTGGGCCTCGCGCTGGCGGCGATGCGCTCGCAGAACGAGTCGCTCTACGCGAAGCTCCGCGAGGTGCTCTATGCAGACAGCGCTGTGGCTGGCGAGGCCGCCGGACTTGCAATGGGTCTTGTTATGCTTGGCTCGAAGAACGCTACTGCGGAGGAAGAGATGCTGCAGTACGCGCGCGACACTCAGCACGAGAAGATCATCCGAAGCCTCGCCGTTGGCTTGGCTCTCCTAAATTACGGCAAGGAAGAGGGTGCCGACAGGCTCGTGGATATTTTGCTCACCGACCAGGAGCCGATTCTGCGCTACGGCGGCTGCTTCACGCTCGCCCTTGCATACGCCGGCACTGGCAACAACCGCGCTACGCAACGACTGCTTCACACGGCCGTGAGTGATGCCAGCGACGATGTTCGCCGCGCAGCAATGATGTCTCTTGGCTTCATTTACCTGCGCAACACGGCCGCGCTCCCGCGCATGGTCGAGCTGCTCAGCGAGAGCCACAACCCGCATGTTCGATACGGTGTTACGATGGCGCTTGGCGTCGCGTGCGCCGGCACGGCGCTCACGGCCGCAGTCGATGTGCTTGAGCCAATGCTGACGGACCCCGTCGACTTTGTGCGTCAAGGTGCCATGATCTCTCTGTCGATGATTCTGGTGCAGCACACCGAGCAGTCGCATCCGCGCGCAAAGGCCGTGCGCGAGTACCTGGCGAAGATTGTGCGCACGAAGAACGAGGACGCGCTCGCGAAGTTTGGTGCTGCACTGGCGCAGGGCATCATCGACGCTGGCGGCTGCAACGCAACGATCACTCTCGAGCACCGCCAGACTGGCAACCTCAACATGAAGGCCGTCGCAGGTCTCGCAGTCTTCCTACAGTACTGGTACTGGTTCCCATTTGCGCACTTCATGAGTCTCGCGTTCACACCAACAACGGTTGTGTGCGTGCGGGAGGACCTGCGAATTCCGAAGATGGACCTCGAGTGCCAGGGCTTGCCGGCGCGTAAGTTTGGGTATCCTGCGAAGCTCGTGGAGCCGGACGCGAAGGCACCCGAGCAGCTTGTTACGGCGATTCTGAGCACGACGCTGAAGGAACGCCGAAAACAAAAGAGTAGCGCGAAAGAGAAGGAGGACGAGCTCAAGGAGAAGGAGGAGAAACAGCGCGAAAAGGAGGAGAAGGACGTCGAGCACCAGAAGCAGCTCGACTCCGAGAATAAGGACGACATTGTGCTTGAAAACATGAGCCGCGTTGTGCCGTGGCAGCGCAGGTTCATCAAGTTCCCCGATTCGTCGCCGTTCGCGGCGGCGGCCGAGCGCCGCGAGCCAAATGGTGTGCTTGTCGTTGTGCCAAAGGACGCTGCTGCGGATCAAGTCGAAACGTTGACTACGCAGCGCCAGGCGCACTCTGAAGATGACGAGCAAGAGGAGGCGCCTCTGCCGCTACCGTTCAAAGTTCCGGTGTCAGAATCAGAGGGCGCTGCTCCGGCAGCCTGATAGAATGGCGAGAATCTGTAGTTTAGAGTTGTAATGCTATGAACTAACTTTGGTAAAGTAGTGAGACGGGGGCACAAATGCTGTGCTCGGCAGTGGCAGCCGCGCAAAAAGAGCGCTTAAAATATAGCTTCTACTTCTACTTCTACTTCAGATGTAGTGTATTAAAGTAATGCAATTTGGCTACTTGGTCTACGTTTCGCGGCGGTTCGTTGACAGCATCTTAAGCCGCCAGGAGTGTAAAGCTCCCGGCCTGGTGTGTTCAAGGACTGTACCTATTTGACTAAGACGCGCCCTACTGGTGACTAATGGGACTCAACACGAGCGACCTCAGAAAAAATGGCTTGCTACCTTGGTTGTTTGTCAGAATCACTTGGGATCACTGATCATACGACATTTGCCGCACCATCATCACCATGATCTGGCCCTCGCCCTCATGCATAGCCACTCTCAGGATACATAAGTAGGGACATAATCACGTCAAACCGGCTGCACAAGCACCTCACACAATGGCTCGCACAAAGCACGTAGCAACACCTGCCAAGACCACGTCGGGTAAGGCGCCCCGCAAGCACGCCGCCTCGAAGACTCCCCGGAAGTCTGTAGGCGCCGGCGTCTCTGGCGGCGTCAAGAAGCCCCACCGCTATAAGCCTGGTACCGTTGCGCTCCAGGAGATTCGCCGCTACCAGAAGTCGACAGAGCTGCTTATCCGCAAGCTGCCCTTCCAGCGTCTCGTGCGCGAGATTATGCAGGATCTGCGCGAGGGCTTCGGCGACAACAAGCCGGATTTCCGCTTCCAGTCGTCTGCGCTCGGTGCTCTGCAGGAGGCCGCGGAGGCATACCTCGTGTCCCTGTTCGAGGACACGAACGCCTGCGCTACGCACGCGAAGCGTGTAACAATCCAGGAGAAGGACATCGAACTTGCGCGCCGCCTGCGCGGCGAGGTTTTCTCGACTAAGGAGTCGAGCTAGAGAGCATGCATCCGTAATTTATTTATTAACTTCCTGTTTCACCCGCCGTGAGGCAGCAGCCGCCGGTCCGCGAACCCCCGCTCGATGACGTTTCCCCAATCCCCGCGTAGCTACCCATTCGCTCTTCTGTGCATGCAGCTCGCGTGCCCTACGGCCAGAACTGCACAAGGGTGGGGTGGAGGGCGCAGGGCCCTTTCCACGGCTGTCTTAGTCATACAGACACAAGAGCTCATAAACAAGGCCTGCTGCTACCGCTACAGGACAGGCGCTAGCTCCCCAACTGATTCAAGGCCTCGAGCATTGCATGCTTGGTGATCGGTTCGAGCCGCAGCCGCCGCCCGAGGGCATTGGCTTTGTCGCCTACTGCTTCTTCTGTTTTGCTGGCATCTGCTACTTTGTGCAGGGCGTTGCCGTGTTTGGGGCCGGCCTTAGTAGCCCCAAAACAGCACTCACGCAGAGCTCGTACAGCATTTTGGCATTCGCGATTGTTATGGTACAGTTCTACACAATAGGGTTTTCCGTAGAGGCAAGCGAAACGGCTGGTCCGTGGTCAAAATTCTGCGGCGATCTGCGGCACGCCTTCATGCGCAACCTCGATTTGAACGACTACAGCGTGCTCGGACAGCTGCTCCTGCTCTACGCTTTTTCCGTTGTACCGGCGGGCCTGCTTGCGAGCTCCGCATGTCAGCGCGGGCGATTTGTACCGCTCATGGTATTTCTGTTTGTGTGGCTTACAGTTGTATACTGCCCCGTTGCGCGATGGTGCTGGCATCCGGCCGGCTGGAGCTATCAGCTAGGAGCCCTGGACTTTGCTGGCGGCACTGTCATCCACATTACGTCGGGCTGTGCAGCCCTCGTGTACTCTCTGTGCCTCGGCCCGCGCCTTTCGTATATGAACAACATTAACGACCGCCCGTACTCGTTGGGAATGGTCGTGCGCGGCACCGTACTCATGTGGGTTGGCTGGATTGGCTTCACGGGCGGGTCCCAGTACGCTGATCCAGCACAGGCTCTAATCAGTATCTTCAATACGTGGCTCTCCGCATCAATGGGGGGCCTCAGTTGGATGTTTCTCGACCACTGGGTTGCGGCTTATGAAGACGATGGAGACAACCGTGGCAGCGACAGCAAGTACTCGATTGTGAGTTTTTGCTCGGGCGTCGTCAGCGGACTTGTAACCGTCACGCCTGCCGCCGGCTACGTGCCGCTGTGGTCTGCTGCACTGATTGGCATTATTGGCGGCGTGTGCTGCAACGTCAGTACAAAAATGAAGTTCTATCTTGGCGTGGACGACTCCCTTGATGTGTTTGCTGTGCACGGCGTAGGCGGGCTGCTGGGGACTGTGCTCACTGGCGTCTTTGCGCTTGAAGAGTTCCGACGCCCGTGGCAGCTTGCGCGCCAGTTGCTCTCAGGCGTGACTGTTGCTGCGTACACTCTCGGATGCACGCTGATGATACTTGTTGTCATAGACAGTATCCCTACGCTCGAAATCCGCGTGTCGCCCGCCTTTGAGCGATTAGGACTTGACCTGTCGCAGCATGGCGAGTCGTCCGAGATCGGCGTCAGCGACACCGGGCGCAGCCGCTACGTGCGCCAGTCGCTTGCGACGCAGGACTACTCGCGCTTGCGCCAAACGAATGTGAACTCGCCCATGTTCCCTGGAAGCTTTGATCAGCCGCTTCTTCAGCGTCTTCCTGTTAGCTACGGAACCTACACAAGGCAGAACTTGACGACGAACGAGCAAATGAACATGGACCCATCGGCATAGCGGCAGGCCCGCACTCAATAGGTACTCCGTCTCAAGTTGTACAGTGGCTCACTCTACCCATCTGAAGTCAAAGCTGTGAAATATCAAAACTCTGAAGTCTCTAAACTCTGAAGTCTCAAACCTCTGAAGTCTCAAACCTCTGATTTTTCAAAATAGCTAAGCCGCATAAACGTCTTGGATTGTTCAGCGGTAGTGTTCGCTGCGTCGCAGACTTTTACGACAGCGCTCACGGCAATGCACGGCATTTTCATTCACTGGATAGTGTGAATTGATAGTGGTACATATATGTAATTTTCTGCCAACTGTTTATTTTTACCCAGTACGGGGGTTCTGTAGCATAACTTGAAGGTCTCTCGCGCTCCAGGGTGTGTGTGTGTGTGTGTGCTGCGAAGTGCCAGCGACACGATACCTCCAGTAGGCGGTTTTTTGAAAAATGTCAAGATCATTGAGGGTCGTAGCCAGGCGAGGCCCCGTACAAAGGTAGGCGCAGCACACTCGCCATGCTCAGAATTCGTGCAGGCGTCAGGCTCTCCTCAATTCCGATCCAGCACAGATGTGCTCACTGCGTTGGATGCGGTGGAAATTTAATTGCTCCTCTCTCGCGCACGCGCGCGGCGCCAATTATGGCGAACGACGGCGCAGAGGCTCGCAGTGCAAGCGCGGCAAGCGAGATTGTTTCCCAAATGAGCCCTGCACAGCGCGAAGCGCTCAATTGGAGCAGGGACGAGGCGACAGTGAGCAGACACGAGCTTCGACACAGCCTGCAGGCTGCAAAATCAAAGAGCGCACATAAGTCACAGCTGTGCAAACCGTGCGTCATGACGCGTGCAGGCACTACGACTGAGCTCACCATCCCGCGTGCGGGTCCTGCTCTTCTGGGGAAGCAATTCCATGTCATTGACGCCATGGACTTCCCAGCAGGAGTCCCGTTCGAGGAGTTAGAGGCAAGCAGCAGTGGCAACCACTTTGTAATATCACGCTGCGACTTGTTAGTGCCAACACACTCGCAGCTCCCTAAAGTGAAGCGCTACGCTATGAAGACTGTGTTTGGCCCAATGGGCGTGCCTGAAGACCGCGTACACACCGTAAGCTCGAAGTATGGCTGGAACTTGGAGAAGCTTTCGGAGGCATTCGTGGGCGCTCCCAAGCAGAACTATTTCGTGGGAGCGGCCAATGCAGGGAAAACAAGCCTCGTGCATGCTCTGGCGGGTGTGAGTCAAACGCAGAGCGGGCCCACCACTTGGCCGGTGCCGTTTACAACGCAGTACCCCACGGAGTTTCGCTCGCTGCCGAAGTATCGAGTCAAAAAAATTGTTGACATGCCTTCCCAGATTAATCTTCAAGCTCCATCAGGCCTAGGCGTCTACGGGCTGTTACCGGCATCGACATTACGAAAAGTTGGCACCGGTGTGCCGATGATTCGGCGGGATCCAAAGTACACGGTGTCACCCATACGCGCGAGGTCGGGCCAAACCGTGAGTATTGGCGGGATCCTGGGAATTGAGTTCCCGCGCCTGCCAGAGAGGCAGCTGCCAATCCATGTGTTCCCACTCGTGGGCGGGATTGCACACACGGAGTTCGGGCAGGCATTCCGCGGCCCAGAAAAGCTCGCGGAAATCAACACGTCGGCAGATCCCAACCACGCGAAGATGCGCATGCATGCAGAGCCGGGCCTTGCTCTTGAGCGTATCGCCGAATTTAAGCTACTCAAAAACGGAGAAAGGCAGTCGCTTGTCGTCAAAGGTCTGGGCGTCCTGCAGCCGTTTCTGTTTGGAGCGTTTCCAGAGGGGTATGCAGCGGTTGTGCACGCCCCACACGGCACGGAAGTAACAACGCGCCCAGAAATACTCCCTTATTTATTCTGATTTGTACATAAACATTTTGAACTCAATCATCCTAAAACTTAGAATGTAGCGCCATCAACAATGAACAGACGCTCTTCGTGCTTGCGTATCCAGCCGACAAGCCTCTTTATAGCGTGGCTCACTGCCTCTTTCTGCTCAGTGGACGCGTAGCAGTAGAGCTCAAATGCAGGCGTGAGCCAGCCTAAAATACTC
This sequence comes from Entelexis tilneyi, assembly GCA_030566755.1. Classification (NCBI taxonomy): domain Eukaryota; kingdom Fungi; phylum Ascomycota; class Dipodascomycetes; order Dipodascales; family Trichomonascaceae; genus Entelexis; species Entelexis tilneyi. The sequence goes on along the minus strand of JAKUAT010000024.1, from coordinate 67,611 downwards.
CCTTCCCGCCACTGGAACCAGCACAGTCGCTGTTTCGTGCGCGACATGGACGACTGTAGCTGGACAAATCGCATGCGCACATCGTCGCACAGCGGCTTGGCCAAATTCTGCGACTGGATGAACTGCACATGCGCGCGCGACTTGTACGTGAAGTACTCAATAGGCGACACGCGGAGCTGCGAGCAGTCGAGACGCCCGTCCGCAGCGGCTGCTGAGATCTCCTCGACCAGCGAGGGCTCCAGCCGGCGCAGCACCTCATTACCTACGCCTTGCATCTCGAAGAATCCATGCCGGTCGGGACTTACGAGCACAAGAACAGTGTGCGGCCGCGAAATGAACCGGATGTACGCATACAAGAACCCATTAGGATTGAACCGCGGGAAACATATTGGGACCCAGTGCTCTCCTTCTTGGAACACAGATGTGTTGTACAACATACTGAACACAAGATGCAAATCCGGAGGGTGCAGTGAATGCTGCTTAGGGCGCACCACACCGCCGAACCGGCGATCGCTCAGTATAAGACCGTACAGCAGCGAGGTCGAGGCGCGCGAGTCAAGCAGCGCGGCATTGACCTTGTCGCGCGTCGATTTCCGCAGCTGCAGGCTCTCCAGCGCGCCAAGCCAGGACCACGGCTCCGCAGCATCTAGGTCCTTTACAAGTGCATTAAGAAAGACCTCCGTGCCGCCGAGAACGGGCCGTAAATCGAGGCTGGGCCGTGCCTCGAATTGGCGCTCCAGCTGCTGCTTTGTGAGAACAGACAAGATCTGCGCATGCAGGAGTTCTAGGTGTGCGCGCAGCTGGCTAACACTACGTTGCAGCTTATCAATGGCAACGAGAATGAGCGGATGAGACGCGTGAATTACGAAAAGCGTGTTATCAGCAGCAAACGACCGGAGCTCGTTACCCTCATCAAAGCAGGAGACAATGGCTTGGATCACAGCAGTGTAGCGTACAATAGACTCCTCCGCACCCCGAGAGTAAAAGATTGGTTTCCCAGAGAAGGTAAGAATTAAGTAGAGCGAAGTGCTGTGCAGGATTTCGGCATCGCTGCTCATCGACGCCGGCCTACCAACTACTACGTCTCAATGCGCGATTCTGTGGCCCCCCTCCGCGCAGCAGTAATTACCGTATGGCGTCCTCGCGGCAAACCGTATGGCGTATCTTCTGACCAGGACCTAGGGACACAAGCAGCGCTAACTATCACATGTAGCAGCGGGAGACGAGCCCGATTTTGGAGTATAGTGGCGCGCCATTGATGTCGAGTACCGCTGTGTGCCAGCACTGCCGGCTACCCATTGTGACTCACAAGTCACTGGCTAATCTAAGCGCGACGCAGCTCCAGGCTTTCAAGCAGGAGGGTGGCGACACGTCTGGCGCTGAGCAGCCCACCACGGTTTACGGTAATCCGCTAGAAGACGCAAGTTTTATCGTACTGACCGAAAGCTTGAACCCGCTAATTCGCGGCCAGAATAATGCACAGGCCCAGAGCTCGTCGGAAGTAATCAGCCGGGAAGCTGACGCACTGGAACGGCTCTATGATCTCGTTGGCGCCAAAACTGACATTGATCTTCCCCTCTGCAGTGAGTGCGCTGAGTCTGTAAAAAAGGCTCTTAAGGCTGAGTACGAAGACGCGTGCCGCGAGCGCGATGCGTACATAACGTTCCTCAATAAGGTGAAGGACGAACCAATGGCAGGCAGCCAGGAGGTTGCGGACTTGCTGAAGAGGATCAAGAAGCTCGAGAAGGATAACGAGGATGCCATTGCTGAGCTGCGGGAAGCTGAGGCCGAGCGCGCGAGTGCCGAGGAGGACCTCGACAAGGCCCGCAAAGAGGCACGCGAGCTTAGCGCGCAGCAGAAGGATGTATATGGGGTACGCAATCAGCTGGAACTTGATTTGGGCGAACAGACTGTTGAAACACGGCGGCTTGAGGCGCTTGCAGAATACCAGGAAACGCACCTCTACCGTTTACAGCGCACGGACGTGTATAATGACGTGTTTTGCATCGGACAGGACGGAAGCTATGGTACCATAAATGGCCTGCGGCTCGGCCGTCTGCGTGACAAGAAGGTCGAATGGTCGGAAATCAACGCTGCCCTCGGTCAGGCGCTACTCCTGCTTGCAACGCTTGTGAGCCGTCTTGGCGTGAAGATTCCAGAGTACCGGCTCAAGCCGCTCGGGTCCATGTCCCGCATTGAGCGGCTCGAGGTTGATCCTAACTCCGGTGAGGTTCTGCGTGCTTCCTCAATTGATCTGTACTCCAGCGGAGAGTACCCATTTGAGCGGCTGCTTTCGCACAAGCGACTCGACAGTGGTATGGCCGCGTACTTGGACATTCTAAAGCGCGTGGGAGAGCATGTGGAAAGCTACGATCCGACGCTCAAGCTGCCGTATGCTATCGACGATGATAAAATTGGCGGATGCAGCATCCGGTTATCGCGCAGCTCGAGTAACGAGCAATGGACTGCAGCATGCAAGTATCTCTTGACGAACGCGAAGTGGATTTTGGCCTACGTCATCAGCCACTAAACCGGCGTCTGTGTACCCTTTTCTTCATTTACCGCCATGCCGAGAAAAAACTAGCTGCTGGGCGGCCTCCATGGTGTATGGGTGTGCTTGAAGGTTTGTAAAGGCTCAGGCTCAAGCCTTGGCTCGCTCAGGCCTTCTCATTTGTTGGCGTCCAGCCCTCTATTTATTATTATTCCATTGCTCGTTACTACTGATGCACCTTCATATATGTGCTCTGCACTAATTGCACACGTTTGTAGCTAAGTATGCCTACTGCAACAATTCGATCACGAAAATTCGGGCTCAGCTTTTGCCAGGGTACATAAGCGGGCCTTCCATATTCATGTGTCGCCGCTCCTTTTGTGTACGCTTTTTAGAGGTGACCGTTGCAGGAGCTGCATGCGGCTGAGGTGGCTCAACCCCAACCCAGTGTCACACACACAATTGGGCTGAAAAGCGCAAACACGAAAACTGCGCTACGCAAGGATCCTGGGCTACCATGGATCCTCAGCTGGAGAATATATCTGTTGATTCGTTAGGCGAATGGATTGCAGCTGTGGGCGGCGGACTGCGCATTGATGCTGCTGTTTTGGCCGAGAAAGTGCGGCTTGGGTTCACGCCACACAGGACCACCGTTCACGATCTGCTGCTTCTAGCTGCTGAAACCGCGGGATCAATGGCTACAAAGCACCCAGACTGGTCCACGCTGGCAGCGCGCATCTGCCTGCAGGAACTCTACGCACGCACGGCACCGTCTTTCTCGCAATTTGTGGAGCGCAGCAAGAATGAACTTGATGCTGACTTTGTCGCTTTTGCTCGGCAAAATGCTGCCAAAATTGATGCTGCCATCCAGGTCACTCGCGACCGGAGCCTAACTTACTTTGGCATTCGCACGCTGCAGCGCTCGTACCTGTTGGACGGCGAGCGCCCGCAATACATGTGGATGCGCGTTGCCCTAACGCTGCACTACCCGGACGTCGGTGCCGCGTTTGAAAGCTACGAGCTTATGTCTGACCGCTACTTTACGCATGCGACACCTACATTGTTCAATGGCAGCACAACCAATGGGCAGCTGGCGAGCTGCTTTCTTCTCGCGATGCAGAACGACTCAGTCGAAGGCATTTTTGATACTCTAAAGAACTGTGCCGTTATTTCCCGACATGCCGGTGGTATTGGGCTCCACTGCTCAAACATACGAGCTGCATCTGCGACGCGCGGCTCCATGACAAATGGCGGTGTCGTGCCAATGCTTCGTGTCTTCAACAACGCTAGTCGATTCGTTGAGCAGGGAGGAAACAAGCGCCCAGGCGCAATCAGCATTACGCTTGAGCCATGGCATGCGGACATTTTTGCATTTCTAGACCTCAAAAAGAATCATGGTAAGGAGGAGTACCGCGCGCGCGATCTGTTTTACGCTCTGTGGGTTCCAGATCTGTTTATGCGCAAAATAGAGCTTGATGAAGACTGGCACCTCTTCTCTCCTGAGGACGCGCCGGGGCTCCAAGACTGCTTCGGTGCTGAGTTCGAGCGCCTGTATGCGACGTACGTTGACAGCAAGAAGTACCGGCGTATTGTCCCAGCGCGCAAGCTCTGGACTGCTGTGCTCGATGCACAGATCGAGACAGGCAACCCGTCAATACTGTACAAGGATAGCGCCAATGCGCGATCTAACCAGAAGAACCTCGGCGTAATCAAGTCCTCGAACTTGTGCTGCGAGATAATCGAGTTTTCATCTCCGGACGAGATTGCTGTGTGTAATCTTGCATCGCTGGGTCTTCCGAGGTTTGTGACGGATATGCGCTTTGACCTTGCGAAGCTGCACAGCGTCACGAAAGTGCTGACGAGAAACTTGAACCAGGCTATTGATCGGAATAAGTACCCACTCGAGCAGTGCCGGCGAAGCAACCTGCGGCACCGGCCGATTGCGATTGGTGTACAGGGCCTTGCTGATACGTATTTTGCTATGGCGTACGCGTTCGACTCGCGCGAGGCCCAGGAGCTGAACCGCCAAATCTTTGAGACTATTTACCATGCCGCCCTTGAGACCAGCGTGGAGCTTGCCAGGGAGAAAGGGCGGCCCTATGATACATACGCCTCGAGTCCTGTTGCCGAGGGAAAGCTACAGCCGGACCTGTGGGATGAAAAGGTCTCAGACGAGCTATGGGACTGGACAGCTCTACGTGCCGCAATCCGTGAGCATGGAGTTGCAAACTCGCTGGTGACAGCCGTGATGCCAACTGCGTCGACCTCGCAGATTCTTGGATTCACGGAGAGTATCGAGCCTGTGACGTCTAACATCTACACGCGGCGTACACTTAGTGGCGAATTCCAGGTTGTGAACTCATATCTCGTTGCAGAACTGGAGAAGCTGGGACTATGGTCGGACGATGTGCGACAAAGCATCATCGCAAATAACGGATCTGTGCAGCATCTCAGCGAGGTGCCTGAGAAAGTAAGGCTGAGGTTCAAGACCGTGTGGGAACTGAGCATGAAGGCGATCATTGACCAGAGCCGTGACAGGGCGCCGTTTGTAGACCAGTCGCAAAGTATGAATCTTTTCCTGCCGCAGCCCACGCACCGCCAACTCACATCCATGCACTTCCACGCCTGGAAGCAAGGCCTCAAGACCGGCGTGTACTACCTGCGTACACTGGCGGCAGCAGCTCCTATTCCTGTCACGGTCTCGCACGACGCTGTCGAGCGTGTCCGGTACGATTCAGTCTCGCGAGCGACTCCGGTCTCCGGCTCCGCGTCCGAAACTGAGTTTGACCCAGAGCAACAAACGGAGCTTGAACTACCGCCGCGAAAATTACAGCGTCGTGATTCGCAGGTGCCGCATGTGTATGGCGAGAATGGATGCGAGGTATGCAGCTCGTGAATGAAACAACACCCCTTGACGCTCCAGCCCCCTTAAGCCCACTTCACTTGTGGGCCTCGCGCGGTTAAATAGAGGGCACGGTTCAGGGCACACAGTGCATTTTATGGAGCTTTGCAGCTTACATGTATTTTTTGTTTATGGGGCTAGCGAGTGGCTGGCAGCCTGTTTTTTTTGCAACAAAAAGCTTGTCTCCACTAGTATTCGAGTAGTATGGCAAGAGATATGAGGGCGCAGCACGCTCAGACGTACGCCCCATGCTCGGACGATGCAAAATGCTGGGATACCCTACTTAGCCCCCACCTTGCCTCAGTTAAGCGACCGGTCTTCTTACCCTATAGAGTCGCGTATTCACGCCGAGACGCGTGTTGTACATATTTTAATAATCATGCAGCGCTTCTTAGCGGGGACCTGTGGGGCCATCTTACTGATTGCGTGCGTCTAGGCTCTCCCAGTGGGCGGATACCCCACACGATTTGTCAGTCCGGCGCTAGATCGCTCTTAGGCGATGTTACGCCCGAGTGGATTAATGCTCTAAGACCTTGCCCTGACTACTTTGCGTTACCGCACTAGATTGGCGCCCGCGTCTCAATTTAAGGTGCGACTTTCTTTTCCGGCTGCTGGGTAGCCATGAGTGAACCGGAGGGCGAGACACTTCTTGGTGATTCTGGCGTGAATTCTCCACCCTCTCGCGAACGTGGCTTGTGGGACATTGTGTGGAGAGGCCCTCTTGAGCCAAAAGATCCGCATGTCACCGTATTCTGGAGGACCGCGCAGGAGTTCCCACAACGCCTAGCGCGCGCGCTGCCGAAGTGGCTCAAAGTCACGCTGGTCGTGACATCGTGGTTGCTTTGCTTTGCGATAAATATACTGATCGCGGAGAAAGGCATTCTCGCCGTGAGCTGCGACTACATGTCTACAGACTCCCAAACATGTGGACTAGTCGAGCCTCTTGAGTGTGGGATCAATCGGTTCGTTTGGGCTGGTCCCGGCGCGCAGTGCGGCCTCAATGGGTACGATTGCATTGACGGAGTGGAGGGCGAAGAAATGGCGTTTCGCTGCCCCTCTAACTGCGAAATCGGCGGCTGGGTGTACCAACCGTGGAATGTAGGAGCACAGTCCGCTATGCGCGCACCTTTAGTGATCGGCGGCCCTGATATTTATCGTGGCGATTCGTTTGTCTGTGTTGCGGCCCTTCACGCCGGAGTTATTTCACGGTATAACGGCGGCTGTGGAAAGCTCAAGTGGATCGGCTCCTCCTCGAATTTCACGAGCACGCGGAGCGCTGACGGGCGCTTCTCGAGTCTCGCCTATGATGCTGAGTTCCCCCTAAATTTTGAGTTCGTCCGCAATGACGACGAGCGCTTTTCGCATTGCCGCGACATTCGTGGCTTTCACATTGCCGTGAACATCGTTTTCATTCTGATGTACGCCTACTTCCTCGTGTCGCCACTGCTGTTTCTGTACACGCTTGTTCCTATTGGGTTCTGGACCATTATACTTGCCAGTAACCCCCCTTGGCCTGGTGGCACGCCAGAGGCAAATGGCGAACTTGTGTCGCTGGGATTCCGGCGACTTTTGCCGTGTTTGCTGTCTGCGTTCTTCGTTTACGAGTGCGCGACTAAGCCGCAGCTCAAACAGATGCCTGCGTCATTGTCGCGCGCGGTCTTCTGGGGCGGTGGCTTCGTGATCGGCATTTTGGAGAACTTTGTGTTCGGCTCAATTCCGGTCGACCGGCTCATGATCTCTGATTTGAACTCGCAGCCTGGCGCATGGCTTGCTGTACTCATTCTAGGAGGCCTCATCATCACAATCGCTGTGGGCCAGGCGTACTTATTCTGGCGTAAGGGTGTGTTCCGCAAGTACATCACGGCGTATCTGCTGGGGATTGCCACCCTGATTGTGCTGTCGTTCTGGCCAGGCCAAACGCTACGCCTACACCACTACATTCTTGCCCTTGCACTTCTTCCTGGGACAAGCCTTCAAACGACGCCTTCCTTGTTCTATCAGGGTCTTTTGACTGGGCTGTATGTGGCCGGAATTGCTCGGTGGGACTTCGACTCGATTCTCCAAACAGTAGAGCAGCTGAATCGCGGAGGGTCCTCGGCACGACCAGCGCTAGACCCGCAGTTTGTTGATCCAGTCGAGCCGTCCATGGACAATTTCGTAGTGCAGTGGGAGGGCCACATGGACAAATGGTTTAACGGCTACTCACTGCTAATTAATGACATTGAGCGATATCGTGGGTTGGAGACACACTTCAACTTAACTGAATGGATTCAAAATGCGTTTGATGGGCGTGAGACTCCTTCAAAGTGGTACCTTCGCGTTGCATCAGCTGTGCTGGGTCGACATGACGAGGGACCCGCTGGCTGGTTCTCAAAGCCTATGGTCATTTACAGTGATGGCTCATATGAAATCAAATGAGCGGAGACGCGGCGGGACGATGATTTTTGCAGACGTCCGCTCTCCTTATAGAAGCTCACTGAGACGTGTTCATGGTAGCTGTTCGTGGTAGCCGGTGCGCACACTGTGAGCGGCTCACCAAGTCATAGACGTTGCAGATGCTGGAGTCAAAACAATTTCTTGTTTCGAAAAGTTAGACTCGAAAAGCTTGTCATGCATGGCAGTGGCCCTATAAAATCTGACCATGTCGAGAACAGGCAAAGAGCTTATGCTCAAATCTAAAGTGTTATACATTATCTTCTTACTATTTAATTTACGACTTAAAGCCTTTCTGAATGCTTGACTCACACAGTGAGCCTGTTTATTCATTCTTAAAATGACACGGCCTAAGACATTGAATTAACTGATTAACATTTGGAGCTGTCCGAGGCCTGTAGCTGTCGCAGTCACTTATATGTATCGAAGTGAAGTGAACAGCAGAGTAGCTAATTCTACTCAATAGCTCAAGCTTTTGATGTCTGACGTATTAGTACAGAGCCTTGCTCTTCTTTTTAGTTTAACAGTGCGAACTGCTCCGATATCTCTGTTCACTTTTAGCCCTCACACCCTTAGGCAACTGAGCTAACAGCATAAGCTCCGACTCGGCTCCTCCCAGTTCCAGCGCTTACACGACTTTTGCTGAACTATGGGGCAATACGACGCGCCTTCACTTCGAGCTCAGATGCCCACTCATCAAGCTCACGCGCATACGCCTCGTAGTTCACCACGGCTCGTTCAACATCGTCCAATTCGCCAATCAGCTCAGTTAATTCATGCTTTGCCGCAGCGAGCCGGTCTGCGTTTTGCTCTGTTTCGTCTGTGTGGTTCAGAATTGCCATATAGTGCCGTGAGCTTTGGTTGAGAACGCTTTCGAGACGCTCGATATCGGCAACGAACACATCAGTGTCATTCTCCAAAGCGTTCTGTATCTTGATGAGTGCGGACTCGACAGCTCTCATAATGCTGGCCAACTGCCGTGCATTCCTGTCAGGAATGCGATGCGAGGCTGTAAGCGTTGGTGGGCAGGGTGAGTGTCCCGTATATGCGCGCACCTTCTGGCGGGAGTTCATCGACGATTAAGAGGCAAGCGCGTCGACGACCCGCGCGACCTAAGCTGCTTGCCTCTTAGCCTAAAGGCGTAAACAGACCAGGCCCGCGGTTGAGCACCGGCTGCAGTGGCGAGCGCATCTCTGGTAGGGGGCCGCCTGATTTACGTTGCCGCAATGATGCCCAACTTGCAGCCACCGAAAGGGCGCCCGCCGCCGCGAAAGTTGCACCTGAACACGCAGCTTACAGCACCGCCGCCCACGCAGGTCATCGAAACGGAGTTCACGGCCGATGTAATGGCATCAATGTATAAGTCTGATGCGGAGGTAGCCGATGCCGATGCCGCTGCGCAGCCTGCAGTCGGCATGAGCGCGCGCGAGTGGTATGCTGCGTACAAAAGTGGGTCTATTGAGGACATTCGCGAGATTGGAGAAGGCACCGGCGGAACAGTCCGTCTGTGTCGGCTCCAGATGAGCCTTGGAGTGGTGCCTGAGGGTGCGCGCAATCAGATTGGAGACGTGTTTGCGCTGAAGGAGATTCCTGCCAACCCAGACCCCGAGCTGCGCAAACAGATTCTTCGCGAGCTGCAATTCAACCGCAGCTGCAACTCCCCATACATTGTGAAGTACTACGGTGCTTTTCTTGTCGAGGAGGTGGGCCAGATCTTCATCGCCATGGAGTACTGCGCGGGTGGAAGCCTTGACGCAATCCTCCGCCAGGTCACGGTGAAGCAGGCCCGCATCGGCGAGAAAGTGCTGGCCAGCATTGCAACGTCCGTGCTCGAGGGCATAACATATCTGTACTCGCGGCACATCATCCACCGCGACATCAAGCCGCAGAACATTCTATTGTCGGCCGATGGAGAGGTGAAGCTGTGCGACTTCGGTGTTAGTGGGCAGGTTGTGAACTCACTCGTGACAACGTTCACGGGGACGTCGTACTACATGGCGCCCGAGCGCATTCGCGGCCAGCCCTACACCGTAACGTCTGACGTGTGGTCGCTGGGCTTGACGCTCATGGAGCTAGCAATGAACAAGTTTCCCATTGAGACGTCTGGCTCGCTGACGCCTATAGAACTGCTCACTCAAATCGTGAACTCAGACCCGCCGCAGCTACGTGACGAGCAAAACATCAAGTGGTCGTCGTCGCTGCACCACTTTTTGCAATGCTGCCTCGAGAAGGACCAGGACAAGCGTCCGTCGCCACAAAAGCTGTTGAACCACCCGTGGATCCGTGGCCACCGTACGAAGCCGTTCGACATGGGGAAGTTCGTGCAGCAGTGCTGGGCTTGAACAAGCGAGCGTACAAAAGAAACCAAAATGGGCCAGCCGGTACAAAGGCCTGAACCTAGAACAATACTGAACAATGAGAGGCCGACTCATAAAGGAAAATCGAGCACAGTATTTCCATTAACTATTTACCTTCGTTACAACAACCTTAGCGCTTTAAAGGCAAGGATTGCTTCTTCGAATGATGTCCATCATTGACGACATAGCTTTGCGACATTTACTTTACTTTAGTGATTGAATTCTATCTCTAGCAGGCGCTCCTGCTTCTTTTTATGGATTACATTCAGACTGCCCCAGGAGTGTCTAGAGTGAGGCACCGCTCTGAATGCTTTAAATGCTTTTTCTCTCTTTTTTCCGCGCCTAAGCTTTATCCTCGCGCTAGTAGGGAAACTACCATGTTTCCTGCATGTACTGACCGGTTTTCTCCTTGCGCAGGAGCAGCTCTTGAGCCTGGCTTGCCGAGAACCCCCTCGCCTGCAGCGCCGTATGCAGCGCCTCGCGTACGGCATTGGGCATCGGCCCGGATGAGCCGCAAACAAAGATAAACGCGTCCTCTACGGGGAGCTCCGGCGCAACCTTGGCAAGCTGGTCCTGTACATAGCCACCGCCCTCGCGAGAGAACGCACACACAAGCGTTGCGAGCCGCTGCAGCTCATCGCCGAAAAGGAAGTCCTGCGTACTATACCGCGAGCCAAAGCACAGGTACGGCTTCGACTCTTGCGGGCCGAGACTAAGCAGCACGCTGCGAATGGGCGCGATCCCTGTGCCGGTGGCTACAAATATGGCTGGGCGGTCGCGGAGACGCTCCGCAATGCGCATGTGGTTGCGCTCCAAGGAAACAAAAACTTGGGCATTTGGCTCAAGCTGCTGAAGCCAGTGTGTACACACACCGCGGCGCACGCGGCGTAGCTTAGTGCGGTACTTCACTATGGCCGCAGCAACATCGATTTGCGAGGTCGAGGGCGGCGAGGCAATCGAGAACTGGCGCGGCCTCAGCGGCGGCAGCATGTCGAGCAAATACGCGGTGGGAATGCGAAGGGAGTCGAATTCAAGAATCACCTCGGCAAGCGAGCGGCGAGGACGCGTCGTGTAGTCGAAAAGATCGTCGAGCTCGACGCAGAACTGCTGCATTCGCTCAGCCTGCCGCTCCTCAGCACAGAAGTGCTGCGCCAGCGCGAAGAACTTGCGCCTCGGAATACCGTTGAGATCCACATGCCACTTCAAGAGGTTGCGAAACGTCAGCGGTGTGGTCCAGCCGCCCTGAGGCGTGAAGTGCGCGGGCGGAACGACGTTCTGATCCGCGATCGCGCTCCATTCCTGCGCCTCTATCACAGCATCAACGACGCGGTCGTCATTGGCAGGGTAAAAGGAAACGACGTCGCCCGGCTCGTACGCCTCGCTGAGGGTAACATTCAGCGAGATGTGCCGCACGTCCTGAAAGTGCTCTGTGGCTGTGATCCGCGTATTACTCTTCACTGTAGCGGGCATGAGCACAGAGCTGCGTTGAGGCGTAGGTGTTGCACTACTGCTTGCACCACAGAGCTCAATTGGAGCGAGCGCTGGCAGTAACGTAGAAGGATCCTGCGCATCAATGATTTGAAGGTCAGTGTCGAGCGCACCGAGTGCAAGGCTCAGCCACTGGTCGAACACCGACTCGAACGGTTCACGGCCAGCGTCGTCAGCCTCGCCGCGCTGTACGGCCTCGGTAGCGCCTAGCTGGAGGCAGCGAGCATGGATTTTGCGGATCGCCCAGTTGAACTTTGGGTATGCAGACGAGCCGAGACCGAACGAGTAAAGCTTTGTGCCCTTAAGAGCTGTTGATCCGAGACTCCGGCGCAGGATTTGCGACCACAAAGGTTGCGTATTAGCAGGAAGACTGCCCTGGCCCGTCGTGGAGCACAGCACAAAAACATGCTCATGCGAGACGACCTCCTCGAGCGTCGCCTCCCCCAGTGGTTTGAGAACCACCGTGAGGTGCCTTCGCCGCAAACGGTCGAACACAAGGTCCGCAAGGTCCGCGCAATTGCCTGTTTCGGAGCCGTACAGCACCAAGCACATTCGGCGGTTCCGGCAGCGATTCCATCACATGACGCTGAAAAATTCACGAGCAGTGTGCCCTCACCCCAGCGAGGCCGGAACCCACCTAAAGTGCGTTTGTGGAAGGAAACGCTTGTTGTTGCCACACACGCGCAAAAATGTTGAGATCGCAGATCCCGAGGATTCCTAGGGCTTTCGGGCTCTATGCAAGGGCGCCGATGCCTACCGCGGCCGTCATGGCCCGCCGCACGTACTCTGACAAGGCCGCTGCTAACGAAACCTCCGACGCAGCCAACGCGAAGGCTGCTGAGGAGGGCGCCACCGCGCCCGAGGAGAAGAGCGAGCTGCAACTGAAGTATGAGGCGAAGGACAAAGAGGCCGCCAAGTTCAAAGAGGCGTGGCAGCGGTCTGTGGCGGACTTCCGCAATCTTCAGAAGACCACCGAGGCCGAGAAGCAGAAGGCGCAGCAGTACGCGCTGCAGAAGTTTGCTAAGGACCTGATCGAGAGCGTCGACAACTTTGACCTCGCCATCCGTGCGTTCCCGGAGGAAAAGCTTGAGAGCGCGCCTTCGGACGTGAAGGAGTTCTACAACGGCGTGTATATGGTCCAGCAGGTTCTGGAGAAGACGTTGGAGCGGCACGGAATTGTTAAGGTGAATCCGATGCACGAGAAGTTTGATCCGAACGAGCACGAGGCCTTGTTCCAGCTGCCCCAGGAGGGCAAAGAGCCGGGCACGATTTTCCACGTTGACCGCACAGGATTCAAACTGTTCGACCGCGTACTGCGCGCGCCGAAGGTGGGGTTCGTTGCTGAGCCCGAGAAGTAGTGTACATATAATTTTCAAGAACGACAACTTTTAGTAGATTGAGCACCCTCCAACAGCGGGCGGGCATTGTCTGGAAAACGAAGAGTTACTATTACTGTTCAGGAGACGCCCTGCTTCTCGGCGGACGCCTTCTGTGTGGGGAGATCGTCACTACTGGCGAAGACCTGGCCTTCACTCAATAATCACGCCAAGGACATGCAAACTCCAGTACTTAGTGTCGACAGAACTGCAAGTCGCAAGCTTGTAAGCAGTGATAATATCAGAGATGCAAACAAGAGCCCGCACGATACCGACTGGCAAGTGCTGGCGGATGCGTTCTATGAGTTTGTGCTACCGAGCGAGGTTCTTCTCACTGCCTGAGCGCACAGCGCTCAAGTCAGTAATTGCCCTCCTCCAAGCTTAGATTTGGACTTTAATGCGCTTTGGGGGGTGGAGGCACGGACGACGCAGCGTCAGATCGCCTGGCGCCGTCTACGCTGTGGCTTAGCTCGCTCTGCTCATCAAAGTAAGCATTGAGGGCGTCTGGGTCTTGTGACTTGTGGTGGTGATTGTGGTGGTGGTGGTGTCGCGGGTGCGAGACCGGCGCAGAGGACAAAGGCGCAGTAGCCGTGCTCCCGTCAGGCACTGCAACTGATACGCTGCTGAGATACGTGGCATCATCAACACCGTCAAACAAAGTGTGGCCCGGCGGCACGCGACTGCTTTGCTGATCCATTGATGGTAGGAAGTGCAGTAGGCCGTAGCCCACGCCGCAGCCGAGCTTGCCGTCGCGCGTCGGCACGATGCGCACAGGGCGCACGACGTTATAATCGCGATTGTACACGAAGAACAGAATGCCCTCTTTAGGGTCAGCGCGCGATACAACGCGGCCGAGAAGGCCCTCTCCGCCCTCCTCTAACATGCCTTTGTCGGCACCGACAATATAGTCCGAGTCCGAGATCAGGCCCGCCTGATCTGCCGGAGAATTCGCACGCACATCGAGAATGTGCCATACGTTATCTGCCACGCTCAGCGGCGTCCACTGCAGCGATAGCCCAAGCCCAGAACCAAGCTTCGCTGGGTTCGGCAAGGTTATGACGCGAGCAGAGCGGCCCTTTGCAGACCAGACCTCCAAGACAAGGCGGCCCTCGGTCGCGCGCACAGCTTCTTCGAACTCTGCGGAGGGGCTGCGCTCCGTTTCGACTATTATGGGGCCCTGCGCAGCTTCTCCAAAGCGCTGGTCAAAGCGCTCGCCATTCGCAGCAACTATAAAGTCAAAAAGCGGCTCAATCCCAGCATGAAACGCCTCGGAGTCGGAGTCAACAGCCAGTACACGGAAGCCGTAAGAAGGGCCGACGGCTTGGGCTTCGGGCGCAATTATGCCCTCGGCCTGCTTCACGAGCTTACGCGCAAATCCCAGCATATGTGCCGCGAGCTGTAAACCGCTACTGTGTGTACAAGATTGTGTGAGGGCACCTGCGAGTGACGGCACGCGTCACGTTGCGTGAGCTCGACGATACAGGGTACCGCCAAAAGGAAAGCTCGCTCGCCAATACGTGTTACTGCTACGTTTGCCGTTGGGTCCGGCGGCTACACTCGGACATGCGTGTGTATGAGTACAAGCGCGGATAGCGGACATCGATCGGTCACGTGGTGTGGTGGCCAACGGCCCTGAGGAGTCTCGCGCTCGTCGATCTGCCGTCCACGCCTGCTAGCCTAAAATGGAGCGTGTCTCTTTCAAAGCCACGCTCGCTGGCCTTGTCATTGGAACGTTGGTGCTCTGCGCCAACTTCCAGTTCGGCCTTCAAACGGGCTGGGTGTCCATGATGTCGATGCCCGCGGCGCTGCTTGGTTTTGCGTGGTTCAAGACTCTGCGCGAGGCCCTCACGCCGCAGGAGAACGTTTACGTACAAAGCGTTGCCGTAGCGGTTGGCACGGGCCCGCTGTCGCTCGGGTTTGTAGGTGCCGTGCCGGCAATTCAGCTGCTTATCACAGATTCTGAAGGCCGCACCGTGCTTTCCGTGCTGCAAATGACAGTGTGGTCCCTTGGCATTGCATTTATTGGCATTTTCACGGCCCTTCTACTGAAGGATGTCATTATTCGCAACAAACAACTTCGGTTCCCGAGCGGATCGGCCGCAGCCGCGCTAATTGGCGTGTTGCACGATCAGCCCATCGCCAGTCCGGATCAGGCCGGCCAGACAGACACCTCATTTATGCTGAGCGCGCGAGACGGACGCGACCGCACCTACCGCAAAAACATCATCGCACTAGCCTCAATGTTCGTAATATCGGCCACTTACACTGTGCTGTCGAAGCTTTTGTGGTTTCTGACTGCGATCCCCATTTTCGGGTCCCGCGCGGCTCAGTACTTTTGGACATTCGACTTCTCCCCTGCATATATTGGCCAGGGTATCATTATGGGACTGCCTACTACAGCATCGATGCTGCTTGGTGCCATTCTAGGGTGGGCCGTGCTTGTGCCGCTGAGCCAGGCTCAAGGGTGGGCGCCAGGGCCCATCGACGACTGGAAAATTGGTGCACAGGGGTGGATCATGTGGATCTCGCTTGCGATCATGGTTGCCGACACAGGTGTCTCATTTGTGCTGCTGCTGAGCGGCGCGTTTGTTGACACGGCGCGTAAGTCGCTGCAACTTTACCGCCGAGCGCGTGAGCGGTCACGGCCGCGTGAGTCTAGTGCTGAGCGTGCTGAGTATCTTGATTCAGGTGCGGATGTCTCGGTCCCGCTACGCGATCAGCTCCAAGTTGGCGTGGAGACCGTTGCGCTGCCAGCAGATATTGAGGACCCCGCCGACCAGCGCAAGCTCGCTTTGTGGGGCCTAATCATTAGCTCACTTCTGTGCATTGCTTGTGTAAAGCTGCTCTTTGGGTCGGTACCAATTCTCGCCCTCACCGTTGCAGTGCTCATATCTCCGCTGCTGTCCCTACTAGGCGTGCGGGCACTCGGCGAGACAGATCTGAACCCAGTTTCGAGCATTGCGAAACTCACACAATTCGTGTTTGGCCTCATGATGCACAACAAGCCACACGCAGTGCTGCTGAACATTGTGGCCGGTGCCATCACTGAGGCCGGTGCGCAGCAGGCCGGTGACCTCATGCAGGACTATAAAACGGGCCATCTTCTCGGTGCACCGATGACGCAGCAGACCGTCGGCATGACGATCGGCACGGCATGGTCTGTCGTCGTGTCTCCACTCATCTACAGGTTGTACACGACCCATTTTGAGATCCCGGGGTCTGAGTACCGCATCCCCACAGCATACATCTGGGCTGACTGCGCGCGGCTCATGACCGGCGATGGGCTGCCTCCCCGCGCCGGCACGTTTGCCATTGGCTTCGGTGCTCTATTTATTTGCCTCGCTGTCATCAAGCGCCTGTTTAGTGACCAGCGCTGGGCCACCTGGATTCCTAGCGGAGTTGCCGTGGGCATTGGCATGTATAATGTTCCGAGCTTCACGCTCGCTCGGTTCCTTGGTGGCGTCGCTGTCTATATCTACTCGCGGCGGTACCCGAAACCATCCGACGAGGTATACATGGTCATTCTGTCGAGCGGGCTGATCCTTGGTGAAGGACTCATCTCAGTCTTATACTTGTTCGTGAAAGTATAGCTCGCACACTAAAACAAGATCATTGATTTATGGTACTTAGACAAAAATTAGACTCGTGGTCTCTACACCAAAAGCGGCTGATCCTTCTTGAGTTTGTTCGAATTAGTAGCTTGGGCTCGTACTTCGTAGTTTCAGCCTTGTGGTACTCGCTTATATACAAAATTGGCTCGTCTACCATTCTCCTAAAATGTTGCACTCACACAAGAACCTAGGCTTGCACCGTCGTGATGTCCCAAAGCACAGACTCAAACAAGAAGTGAGTACTAAACCGTTTAATTAATCAAAGAGGCAGCTGTGAGAGGTGAGGCCTTTGCCTTGTACCCCCCTACAGCGCTTCTCAAAGGTGCGTAAATATGTACACTACTGCTGCTGCATCCGCTTGATGCGCTGTTGCCGTAGATCCTGCTCGGCCTTTAAGTCTGCGCGCGCAAGGAAGTCCTGCCGATCTAAATATCCGCTCTTGTTGTGCTTTGTTAGATCCTCCTTGATGCCCTCTTTGTCGACGAAGCCTAGCCAGTCGAGCCGCGATTTCTCTAGCGTGTTGATCTTCTTTGTTTTGTTCATTTGGTACTCTTCCATGAGACTCATCTTGCGCTTTACGGGTCCGCGGCCCTGGCTCTTGAGTTGAGGACGCTCAGCAGCCTTCTGCTCGCGGATGTAGTCTTGCCCCTCAGCGCTTGATTTCAGCACTCGCTTTGTCTCCGTCCTTACGTCGCCAGCGAACTTGAACGTGCGTGTAATTGTTATGTATTCTTCTTGTGGGCTCGCGCCAGTGCTCTTCGGCTTTGCGTCCGCGCCTGGTGCGAGGGCTTCAGTCGCCTTGCTATCAGTGGCCGGTGACGCGCGCCGCGCGACTGGTGGCGTGTTGTTCATCTCCTTCCACAAAGCGTCCACATCGACCTCAGACTTGCCCACAACCACGGGCTCCTTCGACGTGCGGGCCGGGTTTTTCGCGGCCGCAGCCTCGGCAGCGCGTCGCTGCGCACGCGTCTTCACAAGGCCGCCAGTGCCTTGAAGCTCTGCGTAGTTCTCGTCCGCCTTATCATCAGCATCGGAGTCTGCGTCTTTTACAACTGCGGCATCTGCTTCAGGATTGTAGTCCTCGTCTTCGCTTTCGCGATAGTCATCCTCGGCCTCGCTTTCGTCGCGCTTGCTCGCACGCGGCCCGGAATTGGCCATGACAAACCTGGGAAAAAGTTGTTATGATTGTGGCACGGCGGTGGGAAAGTTGATACGCATGTGCAATTACGAGGCAGAGAGTCTCACGTGCGTGGGTGCAGATGGGGTCAAGGGCTCAAAGGGTTCGGGCATGTGGGGTTCCTGCCAGGCACCCAACTCGGCGGGTCGGCTTGGGCTTGCGACTGCGTAAACGAAGTGCACGCAGCTGGCGGGGCGCTACTTGGATCAGTTTAGGAGGTTGGAGGCACTGGAAAAGAGATTGAAGACCAGGGGCTAGCTGGTAATTACCCACTGTTGCGGGGCGCAGGCCCAAGGAACAAGAAGCAACACTGCCCTAAGCCAAGAGCACTGGGGCGGCCAAGTCCGAGAAATTTCAAGCCTGGAAACGAAACAGCCACAGGCTGGAGTATTTGCAGCAGGGGTAGTCCCGTACAGAGCTAGGTGCATTGCATGAGTAGGCTGGGCACAAAAGTTCTTTGGGCTAGGGCATGCCAAGCTGGATGCCAGCCGGGCTGTCTGTCATTAGCGCGCGTCCTACCCCGGGATCACTTTTGCGTATGAGTGACGCGCCTGGTTCGGGGGGACCCCTACGCGGTCTGCCGCTGATGGGTGCGGACGATGCGAGTGCATTTGCCCGCGTGCCCGCATTGCAGATACCGCAAGCAACGCAAGCACCCCACATGGCGGCGCAAGCAGTGCAAGCAGTGCCCGGTGCGCACGCCGCCGGACGTGCCGCAGACGTTATAGGTGATGCAAGCGGCGCAAGCGGACTTAAGCGGAACCTAAGTCGCACACAGAGTGTACGCCGCAAGCGGCCGTTCTTTCCACCCGGTAAGGAAGAGATTGACGTGCCAGAAGGTCATTTCCATGCACGCTGGCTCATAGAGAGTTCGCTGTGCGCAAAAGTGCTTGGCTCGGGTGGCCGGCAAATTCGACACATGAAGGAGATCACGAGCGAATCGTCTCTCGAGGTGTGGATTTCACCGAAGGTCACCGACGCAGAATACCGGATTTTCAACTGCATTGGTCCGTCTTTGCATGTCGCAAAGATGGCGGGTCTGCTTGTGCGGGCCATATTTGACGAGCCGGAAAACGCGCCTAGTGAAATCAGCTCAAAGCGTTACGATATCAAGATGCTCGTGCCGCACGCAATCATGGGAAAGGTCCTCGGCCAGAAAATGGCAAACTTCTGCGAAATTGAAAACCAGAGCGGCGCTTCGCTGAGCGCCGAATTTGACAAACTGCCTGAGAGCGACGAGCGCGTCGTCCACGTCTATGGCGTTGCTGATGCCGTGCATATTGCCATGTACTACCTTGTTGAGGTGGTCCTCAAGAGCATCAGCTCGACGTCGCTGTCCCCGAAAACTGTAAACTTCTTCGATCCTCGTGCAGACAACTCACATCTCTCCTTCCGCCACGGACATATGTCCGACGACATCCCGCGCTCGCGCATGCACGAGGGGCACCATTCGCGCACAAGCTCGACGAACTCCGCCGGGCTTGCACCTTTGACGTCTCCAGCCCCTCAGACCCCGCTTGCACCGGGCCTTGCCACGCCCCGACGTTACGATGAAGGCATACTCGAGCTACCACCGCTCGCCGCAGACCCGCGCGTTCCTCAGAATGTGTATACAGCGTATGACATTGCGAAGGACTCACAGAGGAAGAGCCTTCGCCAGGTCGTACGCATTGATCCACAGCGGAGCGGCAGCGAGGCAGACCGGACAACGCTCGTGGAAAATATCACGCGAACCACGAGTTGCAAGGTCCAAAATGCAGCAGGCTCTGCAGCGGGCAACGAATTCGCGGCCGATCCCGAGGGGCTAGCGCTTGTTATTGAGGGCGCCCCTGAGGAGAACGTGCTGGCACTCTTTCTCATCTACAGATTTATAAAATCGCATTAGCCGGGCGCTAACTTCTACTGCATTGACGCTTACCTCTCTAATCTCACTAACCTCTTAATACTAGCCAGGCTCTTATTCTTTAGCTCTCTTTCTGAAATATTTCTGCTCATCTTCTAGGAAAGCCTCAAGTTAAGCCGCAGAGGCTCCGCCGCAACTCCTCTTTTTTGAGGGTTGCGCGCCAATGCAGTCTCAATCACTGGGGTAGTCGCCGTGAGCACGCGAATGCCATTAAGTTTTACTTCTTTCTGTACGAAAACATGCAGTAAAAGGTCTACGCACTATAGCTTGTCTAAACTGTGCGATTTTTTAGTGTAGCCGGCCCCGCTTCTTTCAGACAAACTCCGCTTTACGATGCACAACGGTCACAAGTTGCTGCTGTCAATATTAATTAGCTTTACTTTTTCTTCGTACCCACAAAGTTCACGAGATCCACGAACATGCTTGGCATTGTCTGGTTGTCCGGTGTAAGATACCAGGCCTCGAGCGCGCGACTGTAGGCGGTCGTGATTTCTGTTATGAACTTCGGGTCATATGCAAGTACGAGCTTCGTCAAGAACACAGAAATTTGATTACAGGTGAGTCCTAGCGCCTTGATCCTCGACTGCGCGGCTAGCACCTGCACCTCGCCCAGCAGCGCCAGCGCTGCGTCCACGTCGTTACGCGTTGCCAGCGCGAACTTAGTCTTGCGGCAAATACGCGTGCGCAGGAGCTCGCGAGCCTTGTCACCGACCTGGCGCTCCTTCGTTGTGTGCAGCAGGCGCAGCAGGGGCATGATGCAGGCCATTCCCATAGAGGTCTGGCTGGGCTGCTCGGCGAAGTAGATGTCGAGCAGATCAATGATACGGCTCTTGAGCGATGCAACGTCCTGCCGTGCCTGCGCATTTTCCTTCTTAAGCTGCTTCGACTTCGACTGCTGGTTACGGCGCTCGCGGAAGATGGCCGCCAGCTGTCCGTCTAGCGCTGTCATCTCTTCGTCGTCCATCGACTCCTCAGAGTCACTGCCCTCAGCGTCTTCGTTCTCGCCGAAGGCCCGTACTCCCAAAGTGCCGGCCAGCTTCTGTTTTGTCTCCTCATCGAGCTCGTCATCATCGTCCTCGTCATCGTCTTCCTCCTCGGCCTCACTAGACGAGTCTTCGGCATCAGACTTGACGTTCCCCATGGTCTCGTCCTCGTCCTCGTCCTCTTCATTACTGTCACTGTTGTCCTCGCCGTCTTCATCGTCAGCGTTTCCGGCGTCTCCCTCCTCGTCAACATTGAAAAGCGACCGCTGGCCTTCAGGAGTCTCTGAGATGTCCAAAATGTCTAGCAGCAGCTTGAGACTCACCTCACCAACTTGGTCGGCGAACGAGCGCCAGACGTCCTCGCTGAGCTTGCGCAGCAGGGCCGACTGCTGCGATAGCAGACTAATCAAAATCTCTGTGAGAACGACAGACGCCTCTTCTCCTTTTTCGTCGGCGCCGGAATCTTCGCCCTCCTCCTGCGCTTTGCGGCCACTCTTAATTTGGTGGTAGCACAGCTGTAGCTCGTCGAGCATCGTGACCGCGTCCGGCACGGACGAGTAGACTTGCAGCAGCACCATGGCAAACAGAAGCTCAAATGCTTGCAGCTGCGGCGAGTCAACGTGTCTCGACGAGTTTCGCTTTTTATGAATCTTCTGCAGTGTGTGCTCAGCCTTGTCTTTCGCCTGCGACGTATCGTCGTCGAATTCAATGCGCGATTCGAACTCCGGATGAGCTTTTTGGAACTCAAGCACCAGCTTGAACACAAGGAAGGGCCAGCTGCTCTGTGGATCGGGGCTGATGCTCTGCATGGTGCGGCCCAGTGTGCATGAAAGCAGCGACATGACCCGCTCTTGCGCCAGCTGCGCTAGCTTATCATTGTTTTCACGCTCGCCTTCGTCCTCATCCTTCTGACCTGGCTTCAAGAAGTATGCGAGAGGGATGAGTTCGTTGAACACGTCGTTGATCAGCGTCGCCGCGCCGGCCTTCGAGCAGTTTTGGCGCAAAAGATACACAATATTGTCGAGCGCCCACTGCTTGCGAGCCAGCTCGCTCGAAGGCACAGACTTCATGGCTGTAAGTAGAATGTGGATGAGCTCAGCGAACTCCTTGTCGCCATCGACGAGTGAGACGAGCGTGTGCACAACTTTCGACTTGGACATTTTGTCGAAGTTTGACACGCCCGTCACGAATCGCCCTATGACGGGGATGAGTTGGTCCCGGCGCTGTGGAATAACCTCGAGGACCACGCTTGCCGCCTTCTTAGCAGTTTTGTTCAGCTTCGGGTCCTGGTTAGCAAGCTGCAGTGCCCACGCACGCAACAGCTGCGGCGTAAATAAACACGCGAGGTCTGGCAGCGTATGCTTGAGCATCCACGTAATGAAGATCTCGAGGCCGCGGCGCCGGCGCTCCGCAGAGTTGCCCTGCGCGAAAAACTCTTCGTCCACTACGCGCTCCCAGAACTCAGCTACTGAAAGAAGCTCCGCAGTGCTTCGGCGGCGTTTCTTGGGCTGCGGAGGGGCAGGGTCTGCAAGCTGCGTGAACTCGTCATTTAAGAGCGTCCACACAAAGTGCACAGGCTGCTTCTTTTCTGAATCGCTGTCGTCATCAATTGTGACAGGCAGTTCACGCAGCACCTTGGCAAGTCGCGGCAGGTTTGCGCGGAGGAGAGGATCGCCCGCGTCCCAGCCACCGCCACTACCATTGAACTTGATGCGCTGAGCTGGGCTCACGCTCAGTGCAAGCGCAACACCCTCGCTCGTATGGGAAAGCCCCTTCTCATGCATCACCTTGAATGCGTACGCGAGCCCGCTCTCATACTTCGGAACGGTATGTAGGGAGCGAACGAGCCCACACAGCGCGAAGAAAGCAGGCTCGCGGAGCCAGATCTTGCGCAGCGATAGATCGATTATCTCTGCCACAAATGCTTCGAAAGCAGTAACGTTCGCTCGTTCTTCGAACCACAGTGGGCTCTTCGCGAGAGTCTGCAAAGCGAAAAGTTTACCAAACAACAAGCCGCGCTCCTCAACTCCCTTTGTGCCGGCGCTTATCTTGAAGGAAGAGCGCTGCAGCTCAAGATATTGCTCGATAGAAATTCGATCTTTCCGCAGCTGTAATAGCTCGGCAAGCGCCATCGAGAAGCCGAGGCGCGCCGACCCTTTTGGCGACGCGAGACCTGTGACAAGACGTTTGAGTGCATAGGCCCAGTCCTTTTCGTCGTTCTCGCGCTGGAGGCCCTGAAGTAGCCCCTCCGCAGCAGCAACACGCTCCTTCGGATCGTTGCTGGCAAGGGTCCAGTAGAAGTCGAGCAGCGCCATGGCCCCGTTGTTTACAGTCCAGTAATTTTTTGACGCAGCACCACCACACCACCATGCACGCTCCTGTACGGTCACGTGCTGTCTGGAAGATTTGGCAGATGTCTTCATTATAGCGCGTGACGTAAGTGTTGACTCAGGTGTAGGGCCTGTCGCTCATTGGGTCTTCTTCGCACACACACCACGCTCCTCTCTTCCACCACCCCCCGTTGCCAGAATGCCCAAGCCCGCCGGTGTCACTTTCAACCGCTACGCCGCTATTGCCGGTCGCGCTCTTCGCAAGGCTCTGAAGGAGGATGTTCGTGTAAACGCCGAACGTCAAGACGTGTTCGAGCTCCGTTTCCAGAAGTGGGAGAACGGCAAGGCTCAGGACGCGCAGCCCCTCGACATTCCGCTGAAAAAGTAAATTATGGAGAAGCGAGATGTCTCGAGGCCCGGGAGTTCGTGGGCCACACCGTAAAACTAAAAGAAAGAGCTATGATTTATTGACTAGACGTACCTTAAGACAGTCGCAGTGATGAATCTATGCCGCTACGGGGCTAGCATTATCGCGGCGCTCACAGTATCTCCCCACCGTTCCCAACAAACAGCCTCACGGCGCGCAGGGACCACCTGGAAAGACTAGCGAGATTTAGTAGTGGGCTCTGAGCTTTGTAGACATGTTTGGGCGTGTCGGCATTGCCAGGGTAGCCACAGCATGGAAGTGCGGCCCTTTGAACTCGAGTAGGTTGCTGCAGACGGCGCGCTTCGGCCCTAGGCCGGGCTTCGCGCTGTCGCGCCACCCGGCGTTTCTGCTCGGCCGCCTGTACAGTAGCGATGCACCAGAGTCGTCAAACTTTTCCCGAAGTGAACGTGCGCAGCGTGCGCAGACGCTGAATTTGCGCTCGCAGCTCAGCGCGCCGGTCAATGCGGAAGTCGCCGTGAAGGCCGACAAGAAGGAGCTTCGGCGCATGGTTGCGCTCGCGCGCCGCGAGCGATGGCCACTAGTCGGCGCTCTCGCTCTACTGGTGATTAGCGCCGGTATTGGTCTTTCGCTGCCGGCGATCATTGGCAAGATCTTAGATGCAGTGAACGACCCGAACCCAGACAAGTATGTGTTTGGGTTCCGCCTGAACGACTTCCTGCTGGGCATGGCCTGTGTTTTTATGGTAGGCTCCGTGGCAACGTACTACCGAATCATTCTTATGCGGTCAATTGGTGAGCGCATGGTGACGCAGCTGCGTGCGCGGACGTTCCGCAGCCTTGTAAAGCAAGATGCGGAGTTCTTTGACGCGAATCTCACTGGTGACCTCATCAGCCGGCTGGGCACTGACGCTAACGTCGTGTCGAAGTCTGTGACGCAGAACCTTGCCGACGGTCTCCGCTCGGTACTCACGGCAGGGATGGGCCTCGGGATGATGTGCTACATGAGCTTCAAGCTAACGGCAATTATCACGCTGTGCCTGCCTCCAGTGATGCTGGGGACGTGGGCGTACGGACGGCGCGTTCGGCAAATCAGCCGCGAGTTCCAGAACTCGCTCGGTGATCTGACGCGCGTGAGCGAGGAGCGTTTGAACAACATTTCGACGGCGCGTTCGTTTGGCGGTGAGACGCAGGAGATCAGGCTCTATAACCGCCGCCTCCGTGACGTCTTCAGTATTGCCATGCAGGAGGCTCGTGCCTCGGGTCTGTACATGGGCATGATGCAGCTTGTGGGAAACTATATTGTGATTGGACTCCTTGCTATTGGCGCTACTATGGTGAGCACCGGCGCCCTAACGTTTGGTGAGCTTTCGTCCTTTATCATGTACACGGCGTACTCCGGGTCTGCGCTGTCGGGCATCGCAACGTTCTACAGTGAGCTCATGAAGGGCGCTGGCGCTGCACAGCGTCTATTCGAGGTGGAGGACAAGCACCCGTACGTTCCGGTGATGAAGGGCGACCGCCTGCGGAAGCCAAAGGGCGACATCACATTCAGCCACATCCAGTTCTCGTACCCGACGCGGCCGGCCGTGCAGATTTTCAAAGATCTCAACATGACGATTCATGCCGGTTCGAACGTGTGCATTGTTGGGCAGTCCGGTGGTGGCAAGAGCACGGTGCTGTCATTGCTGCTCCGCTACTACGACCCCACGAGCGGCTCGATCACGATTGGCGGCCAGGATTTGCACAACGTGTCGCCATGGGACCTGCGCCGCTACGTAGGCGTAGTGTCTCAGGAACCTGTGCTGTTCAACGCAACTGTTGCGGAGAACATCCAGTACGCGCGGCCCGACGCAACGCGAGAAGAGGTTATTGACGCCGCACGCCAAGCGAACTGCACATTTCTCGAGGACTTCCCCGACGGAATTGATACTCGCGTTGGTCCTCGCGGCACGCAGCTTAGCGGAGGGCAGAAGCAGCGTATAGCCATCGCCCGCGCCATCATCAAGCAGCCGGCGATTCTTGTCCTTGACGAGGCCACGTCTGCCCTCGACGGCGAGTCCGAGATGCTTGTGAATGCTGCGCTTTCGCGGCTGATCAAGAAGAGCTCAACAACGATCTCGGTGGCGCACCGCCTCTCGACGATTGCAAGGTCGAAGGAGGTGATAGTGCTCGGCGCAAATGGCGAAGCCATTGAGCAGGGCGTGTTCACCGAGCTGTACAACGACCGTAACAGCGAGCTGAGCAAGCTGCTCATGCGACGACACGAGGTCGTGGAGCACGATAATCCGACCGTGGATGCCGAGAAGGATATCGAGGACGAGCCTGAGGACGTGCTGGAAATTAACGAGATCCCCGAAGGCGAGCGACAACGCTAGCCCTGATAGATGCCGGGGCCTAAAATGACGACAAAAGCCACTTTTGAGTAATGATCAGTGTACATACTAAAGCATAATTTGAGAAGCCTGATGACCTTATACCAGTGCGAGCCAGAGGGCTCCATACGGAAAACGCGCGAAGCGTTATGGCGTATTTACCTTTACTGGTTGCGCCCGCGAGCGCTTTCATTAGCTCAGCTTTGTCTGACGAGATTTGCCTCCCGGATCGTATCACTATTTTTATTATAAAATGTAGCTATTACTGCACGCATGAAGACAACTTCTCTGCCAGCAGCCCTCTTTGCTGTGGACACTTTACACCATTCGGGCTCAGAGGCTCACCACAGTTCAGTGCGTGTAGCGTATTATCGACGTAGTGCTGTCTCTCGCGATAAGCGTGAAGCCCTGCTCGCCTGACTCGCGCACCTTCTCTGAGCGCTGCGCGATTGGCGCGTACTCAAAGCCCTGAACAGACATTACGGCCCATGGCTGCGTATGCAGGGTTGCCCAAAGAGCCTGAATCTGTTCCGCTGTGTACACGCCAGAAGTGAGCGATACATTCGCTTTCTGCAAAACTGCGTTCTCAGGCACATAATTGTCGCTGATGGCCCGATCCACAGTACGGGTCCCCGTGAGCATTTGCGGTGCCACGGCAGCAAGACCTGCCCATTCGGTGAACTCGTTTGCCCAGTCTGAGAACCCCTCATTGTCCTCTGGAGGTTCCAGAGGGGGTACAAACAGGTCCGTCGTATGCGCGCGTGTCTCGCCTGTTGGATCTGATGTGGATACGTGGAAGGTGAAAGTGGCAGTAAGGGTGTTCTGGAGGGCCCATTTGAAGCGATCCAGTCGCTTGCCGGGCTTTTTGGTGTCGTAGATGGCTAGGTAGCGCCTGCCGTGCTTCGTGGCCTCTAGGCCCGCGCGGTAGTAGCTTTCTGCAGATAGACGCAGCCATACCTTACCATTGCGAACCAGCACAACGGTGTGCGTATCATTGCGAGGATATGACAATGCGAGGGGAGTTCCTGCGTCTAGTATTTGCGCCAACGTGGCCTCGCGCTGCGTGCCAAGCTGAGGCACAACATGCGGATCAGGCGTTATAATGGCTATTTTGTGGACGGGCTCGAGCGACGCCGCGGCCTTCAGCCCGCGCTCTGGCGCACTGCTCCAGTGGCACTGCGAGGACTGAGAGCCTCTGACAACGCCGTTCATGCGGGCGTCGAATAGCTCGTTTCGCCTAGAGCTGAACTACAGCCTAGGGTTAGTCATATTTTTCACCGTAAACACCGTTAGCCGTTACAACGTGTTGTACATATATAAGCCATGTGAGTACAGCCAGCCGACAGCCCACCCGCCCCTAGCGAACCCTCCCCGCCAAAGACCCAACCTTAACCTCGTCAACCCATAATATACGCACAATCACCCTCTGAAACAACACACCACGTCACAACCAGCGGGTGTCGAGACCATAAGCCCAAAAAGAAACTTGCTGGACCAAATAGCCCCCGCTTCTGGTTCTCATTCACTCAATTGGTTCATCTTTTGTACGAACTCTCTCGAAATATGCTGTTTAGGTCTGCGCTCGCGGCCGCGCCGCTGCGGGGAAATGCGGTACCGAGGCGCCTTGCGCACACAAAAGTGACAACGATCGAGGATGCAATGAAATATTTGAAGCCTGGACAGTCGCTCATGTCCGGCGGATTTGGTATTTCGGGCATTCCGGATACCTATCTTGCCGAGATCGCGAAGCGACCCGATCTCAATAAGTTCACCGTCATTTCGAATAACGGCGGTATGCCCGGCTTTGGTGTTGACAGGCTGATCCAGAAGCGCCAGGTCTCAAAAATGGTTATGTCTTACATTGGCGCGCGCGTGAAGGAGATGCTGCGGCAGTTCATGACCGGCGAGCTCGAGATCGAGCTTACGCCGCAAGGTACACTAGCCGAGCGCGCACGCGCCGGAGGTGCTGGTGTTGCGGCGTTTTTCACACGCACTGGTGTCAACACGTGGGTTGAAGAGGGCCGTATGCCGATGCGCCACGACGCTAACGGCAACGTCGTGAAGCACTCTGAGCCGCGCGAGGCGCGCGAGATCGACGGCATCAAGTACATTCTTGAGTATGGCTTGAAGGCTGACGTTGCTCTTGTGCACGCATCGAAGGCAGACGCAGAGGGAAATCTATGGTTTCATGGATCTATGGCGAACTTCAATGCCGTGTTCGCGAAGGCGGCTAGAGTGACCCTCGTTGAGGCTGACGAGATTGTAGAGACTGGCACGATTCCCCCCAACAGTGTGCACGTCCCCGGAATACACGTAACAGCCATTGTGAAGTCAACGGTGCCGAAGCAGATCGAGGTGCTGAAGGTGCAGGAGAAGGAGGAATCAGGCGGTGAAGAGGACCCAGAGAGCGCGCGCGTGAAGATCGCCCGCCGCGCAGCGCTGGAGCTCAAGGACGGCACGTACTGCAACCTCGGCGTTGGCTTGCCAACAATGATCCCGAGCTACCTGCCGCCGGGAGTTGAAATCACTCTCGAGAGCGAGAACGGGATTCTTGGTCTTGGACCGTTCCCGCGCACGGCGGCTGACGCGGACCCAGACCTTGTGAACGCTAGTAAGGAGACGTGCACTATCCGAGCCGGTGGCGCGGCGTTCTCAAGCGACGAGTCGTTTGGGCTGATTCGCGCAGGCAAGCTTGACACTGCAGTTCTTGGTGCCATCGAGGTCTCGCAATACGGCGACCTTGCGAACTGGGGGCTTCCTGGTCGTATTTTTGGTACTGGCGGAGCCATGGACCTAGTGTCGAACCCGGATGACACGCACGTCATGGTAACGACGACACACACCGACAAAGCGGGCCAACCCAAAATTGTTGCTGAGTGCAAGAACCCGCTCACAGGCGCACGCTGCGTGAAGACAATCGTCACGGAGCTGGCTGTATTCAGCGTTGATCCTCAGGAAGGCCTCACTCTCGTGGACCTGCAGCCAGGTGCGACGCTAGAGCAGGTCAAGGATCTAACGGGCGCCCCGTTCAAGGTCGCACTTGCGCAGGATTCACACTTGTAGATAAAAAAAGAAAAAGTGTTTGCGACTACGCTCCCACTGAAGCTGTCAAATAAAATGATAACAGGGCAATGCGCTCTCAACCGAGCAGTGTAATTTCTGCGAAGCTTGGAGTTGTGGAGCTACCACGTGTGGTAAGCTCAAAGCTACCTATGTAGTGATGTTCTTAGGATTCTTCACGACACAGCAATTCTTGCGCTGACCTTCAATTAAATAAAATCCACTATCCAAGTTCTTTGCAGCATAGTCCACTTCGGTAGACAATCAGCTGCTGGTCGATTTCTGAGATAGCACGGACGGTTTCGGTGTCCCAGTGCGATGACGCAACGCCGCTGATAAATCGCCCAGTGGATCTCCCGACCTGGTAGCCCCCATAGCGGTCAATGACCGGGAACGAGCTGGACCCCAATGCAGAGAATCCATTCTACGCTCTCGTACCGGACCAAAAAATCTTCATAGTCGATCAGTTCGATCTTGAGTGCGGTGACACGCTAACGCAAGTCCCCGTTGCCTACAAGACCTGGGGGACCCTGAATGCAGACGGCACAAATTGCATGGTGGTCGCGCACGCGCTATCCGGAAGCGCGGATGTGGCTGACTGGTGGGGCCCACTGCTTGGCGAAGGGCGAGCGCTCGACCCAAGCCGCTTCTTCATTGTATGCTGCAACGCTCTTGGCTCGCCCTATGGGACGGCATCGCCAGTGACGATAAACTCAGAAACGGGCAAGAAATGGGGCCCCGAGTTTCCGCTGACGACAGTAAAGGACGATGCTGCTCTTCACAAACACGTTCTCGACTTTTTGGGAGTGAAGCAGGTCGCGGTCGTGATTGGAGGGTCCATGGGCGGCATGCTTGCGCAGGAGTACCTGTTTTTCGGCCCTGAGTTCGTGAGGTGCGGTGTGCTGCTGGCCACTTCGGCGTACCACTCTGCGTGGGGCATTTCGTGGGGTGAGGCACAGCGGCAGGCCATCTACTGCGACCCTAAGTACATGGATGGGTTCTACGACGACGCAGATCCGCCCGCGGCCGGACTTGGCGCGGCGCGCATGTCCGCACTGCTCACATATCGCAGCCGCAATGCTTTTGACACGAAATTCGGGCGGCAGCTGCCCGACCCCAGTCGACACAAGGGCTCCGATAAGCCAAGCGATCAAGCAATAAGCCCGAAGGAAAAGAACATCGCCATCCACAACCACGGCAATCCTCGTCCACAGCGCAGTCCATCGACAGGGTACCAGCTGCACTCGGCGCCTAACTACTTCACAGCGCAGAGCTACCTGCGGTATCAGGCGCAAAAGTTTACGCAGCGGTTTGACGCAAACTGCTACGTCACCATCACTCGAAAGCTCGACACGCACGACGTGAGCCGCGGCCGTACGAGCAGCGTCGGCGAGGCGCTCGCCCTCATTGAACAGCCTGTGCTTGTGATTGGCATCTCGTCCGATGGCCTGTTCACCTTTGACGAACAGAAGGAGCTGCACAAATACGTGAAGAACTCTGTACTTAAGCGCATTGACAGTGCTGACGGCCATGACGCGTTTCTGCTAGAGTTCTTGCTCATCAACGATTACATCCAGGACTTTTTAACAACGC
The DNA here is from genome assembly GCA_030566755.1 of Entelexis tilneyi. Taxonomy (NCBI): domain Eukaryota; kingdom Fungi; phylum Ascomycota; class Dipodascomycetes; order Dipodascales; family Trichomonascaceae; genus Entelexis; species Entelexis tilneyi. The sequence continues at coordinate 37,148 of JAKUAT010000024.1, read as the reverse complement.
ATCTGCCGGAGTTCATGCATGGCGTCTCTAAAAAGCCTATCGGCACTGCTGGTGACAGTGTCTTTGGCGAGGTCGAGGTCACAACGTGGTGATACTACAAATCGACGAAGTAACACATTCTGTATATGACATTCACGAGCGGTGCATGTAAGTTAGTCCCTAGACACCTCGATACTGCGAAGCTGGCAGGATCAGCTGGGCCAGTTCGTTTAGTTAAGAGACTAGTCTTACTTAACAGCTCTTTCACAATAGAACATCTATCGAGCTTCCGGCTCACGGAAGAACGGCATAGTAACGCAAACTCTGAGATCGTCCCCAGGCGTCCCTGAGGGGTACGCTGCTACTGTAGGGCCGATCCCAAAACGGAGTGCGTATCAGCTGCAAAGCTCACACACTTTTGAAAACTAAGGTCGCTTTCACGAGCCGTGATCTAATTGTAGGGTTTGAAAACGCCAACTAGCAGTCCCCTGTCCAAAATAAGTGATATACGCTAATAATCGCAGTTCTGCGTAGTCTTAATTCTACGTCTAGAGCGACAAATCAGTGCTATCACGAACTTTACGACCGACGTATTACTACCCGTGTAATGCCGCCCATGTTCCCCCATTTTTAGGGTTGTGGCGCTGCCAGTGTGGCTGCCATTGTGGCACTGCGCAGTGCGATCACATGTTTTGTACGAGTTCGTTTGTTTACTTCGGCGCGTAAATCGCCCTAACCCTGTAAGCATACGCTCGGCCGCTTCACCGTTTCCTGCTTGATGGCACCGGTGCAGGTCGTATGACGAGTCGAAAGAACGAGGATAGCATCCATGGGCAGATCAAAGCTGTGATCCGGCTTGATCTGCCAAAACTAGGGGCGCGATCATTAGAGTCCCACATGCGCACGCCGAATGCAAAGCAGCGTAACATCCGCGTTGCCAGCGTCGCTACTATCCGCGTGCTTCTTGTCACCTTCACAGAGCTGCGCGCGCTCTTGAAGTCCATATGTTCGTGTAACGAGCTGCGCTCCTTCTACGAATCGCGTCGGATCCTTGCCGACAGAGTCCTACCAGAGACGCTCGAAGCGTTTGAGTACTGTCGCCAAGTGTTGCGATTGCGCGGCAGCACAGACTCGCCAATCGCCTCAAAGCTAGCGCAGCTTGCATACGCTGTGGGCGACTCAATAGAGTACATCAAGGACTGCGTAGACATAGCGCGTGAGTACCACGAGCTCCGCTACGAAACGATTGCCGAGATCACGAAGTTCGCAGAGGCAAACACATTTGTCGAGGCCCAAATATCGCCTCTACTATTCAGCATTGAAGTGACGCTGCCGCTGCGTCTGGAAATATTCGCGGCGAGGGCGTCGCGATTCCCGGATGGCGTCCAGCGGCTTTCAGAGCTCGCTCGAATAGCTACAGCCAGCGCGCGTAGTCGCATTGATAGTGTAAGATCAACCGCCGAGCCAATAGCGGAGCCTGCGCCACTCATCCCAAGCAGCAGCCCGCGTCGGCCAAGCATCCGCGTGCTCCGCGGCGTCCGTGTGCGCCAGCCGCTAACTAGTGTTCATGAGCGGATCCCGTCCATTGCAGAGCTACCGCAACCACAACTTTCACCATCGGGGCGGCCACCATCAGAGCTACCTCAATCAAAGCTACCACATTCAAAGTCACAGCAACCAGATAGCAAGGAGAACACAGTAAGAACCGAAAAACAGTCGCGGCTGCGCGCGCCGACGCGCATTGAGAACCGCCGCGTCGTCGACAAACCTCGCTCGCCGCTGCGCGAAGTGCTACAGCCAAAGCGCATGAATAGCCGCATATTCCGTCCGACACAGATCGCAATCACGCGGCGCTCGGCCTCTTCGGCGCTGCGCACGCCCGGAAACGAGACATCTGCAGCGGGTTTCATGGCAAACGCATCTGCAAACCTGTCTGCAAACATGACTGCCGATTCGGCAGCAAACACATCAGAGAATAGCAGCTTCGATTTAACCCTCGAAGAAACGCCTCTTGCGCATAAGAGCACGCGCACGTCCCCGAACGGAAGTGCGCAGCTTGTTATTCCACGCCGCCGGCCCCCTTGGGTCAGGGCATAAGTGTAGGGTGGTTTTATACAAGACCTAACCTTGGACTTTCTCACGCGTCGAACGTACTATGCCTGCGCGAGAGTCGGTAGAGCTGGATCTCAGCCGCGAAGGCCGCGAAGGCTGCGAGTTTCACGTACTTCCGTGTAGCATTGACCACGAAGGCGCTATTGATGCGAGCAAGTTCGCGGTCGAGAAGTCACCTACGCTATTCACGCGCTTGCGCGGACGACCATTACAAGGGCGCGCCGTTGATCTTGCCCTCTGGGACTACTGCGGCGTGTGTGTGGACCGTGTCTCGACGTCAGATCCTGAGCTGGACTCAGAGGAGGCTGACGAAGAGCCACGCCATGTGCAAGCAGGGAGCTCGTTTGGGTCAATCGTTGTGTGGGAACACGGAAAGGAGCCTGCCGCGGACGACGCCTGGGGCGGGCGGCTGGAGGACCTGCTGCGCATGTCTGCTACGCTTGAACAGCTGCAGGACCTACAATAACGAATATAGGATTGTAATATTATGAAGACATTTTATCAGCCCAAGCCAGTTGGCGGTTACGTTGCGTTGGCATTTACAATGCGTCAGTACTTAAGCTGTTTTCTCTTTGCGATTAGGCTAAGTTTTACAGCCAAAACTCTCTACAAGTATGAAGCGTGTGGAGTGCGTTGCATGCGTTGCAAGCGTTGGCGCTGATCCACTTAACTAACTGTACCACTGCAAGATTTGGCCGTAATGCAAAGTATGCTGATCAGCGCTGTATGCAAAGAGGCCGAAGTGAGCAGAGCTGGAGGGGCGTACGCTTTATTAGGAAATACATATATGAGATGTACACATCAGGCTGTACAAGTCGTAAGGTTAAGAGACTATTGATGGCAGCGGTGACTTTCAAGGTTAGTACTGTCAGAGAAAAAAAGTAAGGTAGCGTGAGTTTTTCCACACCGACCTGCACCGTGAAGCACAAGTCTCGAGCCAAATGCACTCAGGTCATCATGTACTTACGATTTGCTGTGGTGAAAAAATATGAAGATCGAGCGAGCTTTGTCGTTTTATGCTAAGCAAATAGGGTTAGGTCTTCACGCGGCGAGGACAACATGCAGTGAGGGCACATACGGTTCGAGCCCTGAACATACTCTATTAAAAATAGATAAGAAGAATCAAAAAGATAGAGCGGGCACTTACCTTCAAAAAACAAGTAGCTGAGAGTGCGAGCCACACCTACTTTCAGAGTATTTGTCTCTAATGATTTCATAGCTGTTCCCTGGGGCTACCTACAGGTGCCCTTGCAAGTAAACTAGCTCTGCATAGATGCTCCATAACCTCTACGACTGGTCTACACGAACAGATCATTAGATCGTTTCCATACAGCGCATATCAGTTCCAGTGTTTAGTCAATTGGCAGGAGCCAGTCACGCCGGTCGCCATATAGCAGAAGCTTTAGAGCGTCCCTCCCTCGCAATATGGCGCAGGAAAGCTCAATTTGAAGAGCGCTCCAGTCGTCAATTCAGTTCGTTTGTTGGTCACGTATAGTATTTTGTCGGGCCTTTTAATGCGGAAGCTACGCATCTATGAGTGGCAGTTGAGCCTTCTTCACTTGCAGCATCTCATTCTCGAGGTGGTACATGTACACGGTACACGAGTCGTGGCCCACATCTAGTAGACAAAAGCTGGGCTGCACTTCGAGATCGCCATTCGACCACGTCGCTGGGTTCGGTGCGCCCGTCAGCGACCCAGGATTTATGAAGTAGTGGCCTGCCCATGCGTGGGTCTCCTGTTTATGAGATCCGCCCCACAGCAGGATCTTCACGTCGAGCTGCCGCGCAATTGCGGCAAGCGCGTCCGTATCATCTGCTGGCACTACCATGAACCCCGATACGATGCCAATACGCACGCTGCCTGCATCAAAGACGTGCGTCAGCGGCTGCTGCGCTTCGCTCAGTATCGTGTCGAACTCGCCGGGTACTTGCTTGAGCTGAGTGTCTGGCGTCAGCTTGCGTAGCAGCTCGCGCGTGCCCGCGTCGGATGTGTTCCCCACCGACACAACCTGCTTAATTTTCCCAGGGGACAAAATTTCCTGAAATTGCGGTGGGACGGCCGTCGCCCGGTACGGAATGTGCGCGTCGCCGACAACTAGCACGAGCATCGACCCCACTCTCACGTCGTCGATGCTGGTAGGCACTTCCGCTGACTCACACAGCCACCACATCCACCCACAGCCACGGCCACCACGCGGCAGGCCCACAAATTGTAAACAAGCTAGAATGGCGACTGAGAAGCGGCGAGTGAAGCCGAAGTTGCAGCCCAAGAGACACCGTGAGCGTTTTAAAAAGGTACATAAACATGTTCTGATGCCCTCGCATCCACCCAAAAAGGCTCGCCAGCCAAAACAGGCCTCAAAAAAGAGCGCTCGTGGGCGAGCACGCCTTACCCGAATCTTTGGAGTGCCAAACAAAAAAGTACGAAAAACGCAGCGCGCAAGCGCGGAAAAGGGATTCCGGGGCCGGAACGTGCTTGACATCAACATTTTGCGCTTGCTCGGTATGAAGCTGCCATCTATGACCGGTCTAGATGAGCCACCTGCCGACGTTGGGTTCTGCTACGGACTCACAGATGAGTTTGGCAAGCACACGCATGTGATGAACGATGATGCTGAAAGTAAGAAGCGGTCTGCAAACCCAAACTACCGCGTTTTCAGCAGCGCCCAGGAAGCGCAGGCATACGCTGATATCGCACCAGGCAGGAAGTGTATAATTTTCACGGATGGGAGCTACTTTCCTCGTACTCACAAAACAGGTTATGCAGTGTGGTGGGGCCAAAACCACCTCAACAATGCGGCTGGGCCTGTGCCGCCGAACCTACCACTGTCGAGCGCGCGCGCCGAGGAGTACGCCATCTTTCTCGCGCTGCTTCAGATCAAGCTGGAGGTGCAGCACGCCAAATCCCAGGCCTGTAAGTACGAGATTCGGACAGACTCCACGTGGACAATAGCCTATATCTCGAAGTGGTTCCGCAAATGGGACAAGGCTAACACCACAGTGGGATGGAAAACACCGCCAAGTAAGTCCACTCGTCAGCGCGATGTGCTCCGCGTCTCTGCTGGGATTCTCTGGGAGCTCAGATTCAGCGGCGCAGTCGTGCAGTTTGCGTATGTGCCCGGACACGAAGGGGTCGAAGGGAACGAAATGGCAGATTCCATGGCCCGGCATGCAGCCCGTTCAGGCGAAACAATTGGGCTGCGTCCAGTTGCCTTCTAGCGATACGTATGCTAGTCTACTACATTTATTTATTGGTGAAGCCACCTTCTAGATTTTGGTTAGTGAACCCTACCACGCACTCCCCAGCCTCTACTGCCTCTGATTTTGAGCGTTCCGAGCTAGCACTCCCAGGAGTAATTAACAGCGTACATTAGAGGCGATTTGGCAGTATAAACTTGGCGACTTTTTGATGCCGCGGGTGAGGCCAGAAACGCGGATGAATTCAATACAATTGGCGCATTCGAGAAGCCAGAGTGCGGCATTGAGGACTGCAGAGACCGGTTCCACACTTGAGTCCGCCAAATTGCGTTGTCGTCTGGAATTGAGTGGACCTGCGCTGGATTCCGCCTGCTAGAAGCGGCGGCGGCCCGACTCTCAAGTCAGAGACATAAACCTAGACCTGAGCTCAGTGTAAATAACCAAAACGCCAAATCGAATCGATTTAGGCGCCTGCTTGCAGCCGCCACGCGCAATGGCAATTGCAGAATTTCCCTACCTTCGCATCGATGATTTCAGGGACCACGAAGACTCTCCGAGCCCAGAGCTCTGCATACTCAGCCACATGCACGAGGACCACACTGTCGGCCTTGCGCGCAAGTCGTACCACGGGCCGTACGTCTACTGTACGGCAGCTACAAAGGCAATGCTGCTGCGATTTCGCTCTAACTTCGGTGCCGGCCCACTGAAGTACAATCATCTACGGAAAGAGATTGGCGGAAAGGAGATTCTGCAAGTTCTGGAACTCGGGAAACCATACTCTCTAGAGTACCCCAGCGGTTCTCTGCAGGTAACGCTAATTGATGCAAACCACTGTCCCGGTGCAGCCATGGTGCTTGTTCAAGCTGCTCACAACAAAGGTCCAGCAGTACTCTTCACAGGAGATATCCGCTGTGAGCGCTGGCACCTCAACTCACTGCAGCACAACCCAGTGCTGTTTCCATTCTGTAAGGATGTGTGCGATGGACCGCAACCTAAACTGCTCTCCCTATATGTCGACGACACGTATTTATCGCATCGCGATCCATTTAAGGGCTACAGCGACAATTACGACGGTATTCGCGATCTGGTTACCGTGCTCAAAGATTACCCTGCAGAGGTACACTTCTGCCTTGCCGACCGAACTACTGGCCATGAAGAGGTCCTTATTGCCCTGGCACATCAGTTGCATACAAAGGTTCACATGGATCAGTACTACTTCGCTTTGTACAAGAGTGCGGCGGCGACTTCCACGCTTGCAGCAAAGCTTTTGGAATGCTCTACAGTCGAGTTTGAAGCTGGGCTCGCGACGCGGCTCCATTATTGCCACAAGCACAACGGGTGCCCGATGCGAGACGCACACGCCCCGACTGCCTACTTTAAGCCCTGCAATCAGCCTCCGATAGAGGAAATCAACTTGCAGAACTTACGACTGCCCTTTGAAACTATAGTGTCATCAACGCTAGAGCCATTCGAAAAGAGTGACACTTTATTTGTTGGCCCTGATCAAAGGTACTACAAGGACCTCCGTACCCAGAGGTTTTATCCGTTGTTCCCATGGTTTTACTTCTCGCGCCACTCCTCTTTCCCGGAGCTGCAGGCCCTACGAGACTTGTTTCACGTTACTACAGTTCGTTCTTTGCGGGGCGCCAAGCTACCATCCCTGGATCTTGCACCAGGAGCTAGCAGCAAGAAAATGGATATCATGGCTTCCAAAACATCTCCCGCTGTAGTTGCTGCACCGGGCTCTGGCGCTGGCGCTGGCGCTGTCGACGGAGTCACTACACTGGCTCAACCTCGAGAACCGGCTTCGCCGGACGGCATGCTGCCTGTGTACAAGAAACAAGATCATGCGCGGTCTAAAAAGCGGCACCGCAGGCGCCGCCGTAACAGCAATGACACTGAGACTGACTCGGATGAGAGTGAGCGACATAAGGTCTTAGAGCTGCTGAATCGTCGCAGTCTCCGAGAGGCATCGAAACAGAAATGGCGCTCGTCCATTTTGGAAAGAGAAAAGCACCGCAGCAGTCAACTTGACACGCAGGAGGCTGACGAGCTTGAGTTCGTTCAGATGAGTGGAGCTGCCTTTGAGTTGGAGACGCATGCCTGCGATGATGATGCCCTTGCGATGATAGCCGGTTCAGATGGGCCGGAAGAGGGGCAAGTAGAACACGAAGTGAAGGTCAAAGAGGATGTTGATGACGAAGGGCATGACGACGCAGATTGCTCTTCGTTGCTCTCTCCGCCACTTAGCCCTAACGATGGAGCGTCGGCGAAGAACAGTGCTCACGCGAGTTGCGCTGCCTCATCCTGCACAGACTGTAAAGTTCCTATCGAGTCCCAAGGAGACTTCTGGGAATCTGTGGACGAGACGCCAACGTCTGAGACACTCCTTGCCGCTTTGGAGCTACAGATACGCAATGACCCTGGCTGCTGGTTCAGCTTTGCATTTGATTTCGCGGGCTAATTTGGTACTAGGACAGCCGGAATTCATTTCCTGCTCTTATATGTCCAGTTCATGACTTTAATAAATAAATAAATAAATAATTGTTAATATGCATGTGGCCTATTCTAGCGCAGCCTCTCTCGTTTCGGAGCGGGCAAGCTTCCGTCTCGGCCCCGCCGCTTTGGCGATTCGTGCTCTTGCTTCTCCTGGTCCTCCGCACGCGCTTGTTCACGCGCGCTCTGCTCAACCTTCATACGCTCTTCGTGCTCATCGCGCACGCGCTCAAGCGCTTCTTCGATATCCTTAACGTCTTCGATCTGCTGGTCGCTCACCTCAGCATAGCTGTTCACGTTTGCCTTCCGCCGATTAAGAAGATACATCTGCACTTTGATCGCATGTCGCCGCTCCTCATACTTGAACTTTGTCTTGATTTGATGGCGGCTACGTGTCGGGAACAGGTGCGCAATCAGATTGAAGTCGGTTCCCCACGCCGAAAGCGCCTCATAGAACTTCTGAGTTTCTTCCTTGCTCCAGCGCTCGGGCCGCTCCTTTGTGCTGAAACTGTAGCTGTTGATTGTCTTCTGTGTCTCGTCGACCTCTATCTTATTCTGCGCAGAGTCGCTTTGATTCGAGCGATTGAACTGATGCCGGTCGACCTGTGTGTGTTCGATGCGGATTTGGCCGTCCTGGCCAATTTCCAGCGTTGGCGCTGGAGCTGGCCCTGTGCGTGTCCCGTCATCCAGACTCTTAAGCTTTCTTTCCGACTCCTCTTTGATCTTGTCGCTCCGCGCCAGGCGCTCGTTCTTGAATTTAGCGTACACTGTTTCGAGCACAGCCTTCTCGGCTTCGCTCGGCTCACGCTTCAAGGCGTTCCGCTTCCAGTTCTTCGCGCGAAGGAGGAGCAGGCGGTCCCTCCGGCGCTGCACGCGCGCGTTCTCGTAGTCATCGTACTTTTCGTTCGGCGTGCCGATGGGGATGTCCTTGCACAGATCACTCATTCGGAACTTCTCGACATTGATCAGCTGCTTAAGAGGCGCCGGTTGCCCTAGGATGTCGCCGGCAATTGCGGCGTCGGCCACTGCAGCGTTGCTTGCGGCCTCGCCATTGCCCTTTTCCTTACTTTGCTTCTCCATTTTCTCCTTGTACTCCTTGAGCTCGGACATGACAGCCTGCTTGAGAGCATTGAAGGTAAGTGCCTCGGCCGTGGCCTGCGCAACCCTTAGGGATGAGGTCTCATCGTAGCTCTCTTCGTCGCGGAGCCGCTTCTGTTCTTTTTCAACAAACATGTTACGCATCAAGTTCATCTGCGCTGCTTCCCAAGCTTCGCGTCTGCGCCTCTCTTCCCGCTTGAGATCGCGTATGTCCTCGGGCTCTATAATTTGGCAGCCTGGAGGTGCCTCCGGGCGCGATTGCGCAGCGCTGGCAGAGCGTAGAGCGCCACTGCTGCCTACAGAACCGCGCGAGCCTACCGAGTCTGCTCTTGCTGGAGCAGAATTTGGCCTTTTCATGGCGTTAGCTGGTCGGCGAGGCGCATTCAGGTTGCTGAGCCGAACAGGCTGCTGTGCAATCGGCTGCACCGGGGGCGGCGCTCGTGGCTGTCGTGATTGTTTTAGCTCTACACTCGTTGATGGAGTCTGTTGTACAGTTTCACTAGCAGAGTGAGCGGCGGGGGCGAGAGTCTCGCTAAACCGTGCACGCTTAGTTGACGAGGGTACCGGCCGTTGAGACGCTAGCGCATTCACTTGGTTAGCTTTCTCCAGCGAGTGAGTTTTTTTGATAACACTCTCGAGCTCTACTTGCGTGCTGTGCCCTATCTTTGATGGCTGTGGGGCTTTTCTCAATGGAGTCTCATCAGTAGTGATATGCGGCTCTTCGTTTACGGAGCTAGTTGTCACTGATGAGCGTCTCGACGACCCTTGAGTATTTGAGCTTAGTCGGCGGTGCAAGTCCGAGGCCCGGCGTTCGAAACTTGCTTTAGTGGGCGCTTGTGAATCTTCCAAAACATCGTCAATTGCGGAGCCCTGCACTTTCGCTACGTCTTCAGATGAGAGCCCTAGCACCTCAGCTCGATTGGCGATTTGCAGAGCATCCGTATCCTCCGAGATTGATTGGGATTCCGACCCTGATGCTGGCTGTGGGGTCGCAGTGGCGGAGTCTGAGCGCACTGGCACGCTGAAGCTCGTGCGCGTATTTCTTCGCACTGGAGCGCGCACAGAGGAGCCACGCGACCCGACTTTGGGCACGAATCGCTTTGAAGACTTATTTACTGCTGAACTCATGTCCTTTAGAAGTCAAAGTTGCGCACACTGATCCTGATCAGAAATAATTACGTCAGAAACTTTTCTTGCAGCTCGGCAGCAAATGACGGCTTATGTGACGCGAGCATGATAAATGCAGACACAAGAGGGCGAATAGGACTTGGCACAATTTTTGACTGGCTGGCGATTTTTTAGAACATCACGGTGTTGTAATTTTGGCGGCTATGGCGCATGCCTCTTTGATTCCTCCTCTGTGGAAATCTTACGACCTTTTGGGGGCGCGAGGGTAGCTTCTCGCCACTCGCGCCCTGTGTGTTTAGAACATGAGACTTAGAATTTGTAAATAATTTAATCGCTGCGCTCTAAAGGCATGGGAGTGTTAGCGGCTTTGACGAAGCCAAACCTACGCTCCCAGCTTCTTTCTGCGGCTTCGCGGCTCTCCTGCTTCGTCTTCTCCGCATCACCGTACGCAACGCTGAGAATGACGGAGGCGAGAAGCATGAGTACAGTCAAGCCCTGTGCGTAAACGCGGGCCTGAACGAGCTTTTGCGACCTCGACAGGTACCTGTCGCGGTTGATGATGGCAAAGGCTCCTGCGAGCGAAGCTGCCCACCCTCCGACAATGATCTTGTATTTATTGTGGCTGATCCAGCTTCGCAGTGAGCCTCCTTGCTCGACTTTAGAGATCTGCTCTAACTTTGGCAAATCAAACCCCTTGCTTTGCTGCCGCTTGATGTGCTGCAATCGCTCAAAGCGGAACTTCGCCCACTCAGCGCCGACCACGCCAGTGAACGTGCCTGGTGCAACCATAATCATGACCCTGTGGTAGCCACCAGCTCTTTGAAAAACATTTGTACGGCGTTTAAGGACCGCGGCAGCACCGAGACTGGCCAGCATACCTACTGAAAAGCCTTTCAGTCCTCCGGAAACGACGTGCTCTGTGTAGTCGTAAAGCTCCTGCTGTGAGACTGCAAATTTCATGATTTGGAAGAAGGTGAAGAGAAAGCAGTGAAGTTGGTAGTAGCCAAGAAAAACGGGAAAAAAGAATTCGGCTGTGTATATATATATGTAGATGATTGGGTCTAATGTGGTGGGTATTGGTTTATTGGCAATAGTAACTCGACTTCCCCATTACTGACGTCTGCTGCAGTGGTAAGGGTATCTGCCATGCACGTCGCGACGATCCCTTATTAGTGCAGGAACGATCGGGGCATTAATCGTATGTTCGTACAAGCAAACCGCGCACGCTCGGAAAGGCATTCGCGTGGCAACCAGAGTCTCTGTGTATCACAGCAACAGGAATAAACTCTACGAGGGAGAAATAAGATTTTCAATGTGATCTTTAGAAGGTCACGACGTGGCCCCATCATGATGTCTATTAGAGGAAAAAAAAGATTATAGACATGTGGGCAAACCCTTGGGTCGCGCGGTATGCAGATAAAGCACTGTGGTTGGGTTTACCTCGTCGTACAACCTACTGTTGCTCAAGACACGTCCGTGTGGGCTGAGGCTATGCCACCGGTACCTCGTGGCGAGGAGCACTGGCTCGGGACCAGACTGGGGTCGCACGCAAAGCGAGCTTACTGTGGTCAGCTCCGAACACTCTTCTTAGACATTAACGGCCGAAAGGTTAATCAGATCTTCGTCAATAGATAAGAGTAAAGAAGGCAGGGAGTTATGCAGTGTAAGAATTAAGTAGTCTATTAAGTGCAGTCCACTATGATGCCGTGCTCCCTTAGTATTGAAGAGACTCCTCATTATCATAGGTAACGGCCAGCTTCTGTTCCTCTTCGTGTTCTGCGCGCCCGCTCGTATTGTCATCTGCTGCGTCATGAAGTTGGGGGGCAGTGTGTGCTTTCACGTTACCAGGGTAATAGTAGGAAATTAGCTTGCTGTCTCGCTCGCTAATGCTGTCAACCGTTGTGGGTTCCTTGGGCTCGTCTTCTTCCGAGGAATACGCCGCGTCCTCCACCGTTTGATACACTTTGTTGCCGCGAATGTCTATGCTCATGACTTTGCGGCCGCGGCCCACGCGAGCCTTCCGCTCTTCCTCAAGCCTTCGGAGATGGCGCTGTTGAACTTTGAGTTGCTCAGCCTGTTCCGCCGGTGTGGCCCACATGTTTTGCCCCAAGGCCGGGACGTCGACATCCCCTACCTTATCTATGATGCGTGTGCGCAAGGTATCGTTATCCTGATAGCTGAGGAGCCGGTCAAGATTTTGCTGCGCCTGCTCTGCGCTCACTGAAAGCGACTTAGAGTCCGGTTTCAGCGACGGATCAATGCCCGCTGCGGCCAGCGCGCGCTTGCTCATGGTTGCAGCAACATTGTCTCTCTGTTCACTCAATATTTCGAGAATCTCTCTTACCTGACCATCAGGAAGGAGGGCATGGCCGCAAAACAGACAAGGGCCTAAGCCCTCTTTGTTGCAGATAATGCGGCCACAATGCAAGCAGTTTGGGGCCACCTCCAGCAGCCCATGCCTGCTTCCCAGACAATCGCACTTTGGCCGGTCTGACGCTCCAACAGATAACCGCTTAACGGCAGCCTCTAAGTCCTTAATATAGTCTGCTTTCTCTTTTGACGTATACTCCTTTCGCTTTTCTTGCTTATGCTTGCTCGCTTCAATCGCCTGAGTCAAGTCTGTTTTGGCAAATCTGTTTAGCTGCTGGAGTTCGCGCTGCTCTGCAGCGCTGCGTGCCTTCACGTACTCGTCAAGGTGCGGGTTGTCTGCTCCAAGCATGCTCGCCAAGAGCTCGCGTGCCTCGTCCGCTGACCTCTCATCAGCCATACGGACGATGGTTTCAGCCGTGGCATGGTCGAAGTCCTCGAGAGCCAGGCTGCGTATTAGTTTAAGGCTCATGTGTTCGAGACAGCTTGTGGCCTAAGCCATTATAGTTACAGTGAGACCCGCTGGATTATCTAAAGCACACCCACTTCTTCCTAACTATCCTTAACCAGGAAGCGGAGAGTACTTACGGGTCCAGCGCCTCCGCAGTAGAGTTGGAACGAAGACTGCCCCTAGTCAACCGGCCTTTTCATTCTCGTCGAAGCTTCACAGCGGCAGAGTAGCGCCACTCTTCTCTTATAGGGCTAGGGCGTCGTTGAGGGTAATTTGCGTCCCTGTTATTGTAGGCCGTCTTTGTTCCCGCTCATTGTCGCCCCTTTATGCGAGACACCTACAGGGGATCATCGTATGGCGGCCTCAGCGGCTCATCGCGCTGGGCTGGCCGCAGCAGGGGCCGTGGCGCGCGCGGCGGAAGAAGCTATCCGTATCCAACTTCGGCGGCAAAGCCAGGAGCTGAGCCATGCGCCATTTATACACGCACAGGACGATGCGACCAGGGCCCCAGCTGTCGCTATCGACACGACCCGGATCACGTTGCGCTCTGCCAAGCATACTTCATGACAGGACGCTGCTCGACAGCTGGAAATGCACGCTGCTTCATGAGCCACAAGCCGCAGCCGCAGAACACGCCGATGTGTCTGCACTACGCGCGCGGGCGCTGTGATAAGAGCGACTGCAAATTCACTCATATGACGAACCTCGGCGAAGACCCTAATAGCGTCGAAGTCTGCCGCAAGTTTGCCATGGTAGGCTGGTGCGAGAAAGGTGCGGCGTGCACCCGACGGCATGCATTTGACTGCCCGGACTTCGACGCGCACGGAAAGTGTAACAATCCTGGCTGTAAGCTACAGCATGTCATTAAATCGCAGAGACCGCGGCCTGCCGAGCCGCTCAGTAGCGTGCAGACAGCGGTGAATTTGGAGTCGTTTATTGAATTTTTGCAGAAGGTCGATAGCGGCCAGTCGTTTGCAGCGTCACGCGCGCTCACTGGCTCAGAGGAAGTCCACACAGAGGAGGCTACGGCGCTGGACGCCGGGGGCTCCGAGCACAGTGACGCAGATAGCGACACGGAGCCGATTCAACTTGATTTCGTGGAATCAATGAACGCAGCCCACGAGAATCATGAAAGCATTGACGTCAACGCGGACTTTGTCAAGGTATGACCTCGCCACAGACACTTCGAAGACTGAATTTACGATGATGATTTATTAAAAAAGGATATGTAGCTCCGTGAGTCCCCAAACGCGCATCAGTCCACCTTCACAGAAGCGTGGGACGCGCCTCAGCGCCGGGACCACAAAGCATTTACTCTACGAGACTGGAACGGAAGAGAACCCGTGGATGCCAAGCTCCCCTCAACTAGCTTAACACCGCTCGCGCCGAACGGCACATTGAACGATGCTAAACGTCTCGAAAATATACAATGTAATTCATTAGAATCACCTACTGATAGAGAAAAAAAGAATTGTTGCGAGGGTTTGGCCCTTTTTATAATGTGCAGGATGACTAATACCACGATGCTAGAGTAGTTGAGTTTTTCAAGGCACTGCTATGCTGCTTGTAGACCGCTCGCAAGCGTGTGTGGTGGCACCGCTGACTACTGTTGAACTTTGAAAATTCTTGTCAAAGCAAAAATTAAGAAAAAGGAAGCCCGACGGGGGGCTCGAACCCCCAACCTTGTGATGATTCTTATGAAGCGAACTTCTAGTAAGAGTCACACGCTCTTCCGATTGAGCTAGCCAGGCAACTTGTTAGTGCAAGAACATTTCTGAATTTTCTATAGCAACAAAGGCAATTTCTGCTAACAGTACCTCGGGCGCATTTCTGTTGCAGACAGCAGTGGACTCATGCTTGGCCAAAAAGCTGAGTTTTATAGCGCTTTTTTGCCTTTTTGCGCGTGGAATCACCAGTGCTAGAAGAATTGCGTCGCTGAATCTGCAGTCATCAAATTAAATGAGGCCATATTAACGTTGGCATTTGAGACAGATAGAGCGAAGGCATACAACGACAAGCAGCGCAGAGCTTCAACCTGCAACATCCAAAGTACCTCTATACAGTGTAGCGAGAGTTTCGCGCCTCCTTGCGGCCGTTTTCTACTGCTATGATTGTGCCAGCGTTAATGCTGATGGCGCTTGCTGTCAACTACTTCAACGTTCAAAACACTGGGTCACATCATTAAATAAACTATATAGGGTTAGGGCTTAAAGTCCTAACTGTCTCCCATTGTTCGCGTTCGCGTTATTGACGTTTTCGCCCACATGTACCGCAAGCCAATTCCACGAGCGGAGACCCTGGGGCTGAGTCCCCAAGTTCACAATGAAAATCGGCCTGCTAAGAAAGATAGTTTGCAACCACGCGGTTGTGCTTACAGTCTAATGTGGCGCAAGAAGACGCTCAAGATCCACAAAACATGGGAAGGCGACGGCGAGGGATACGTCGTTCCGTCATCAACAGGGACAGGTCACAACTTCGTGGTGAAAGCTGATGGTTTACAGCTTGCATCTATTAGACTTGATCTAGCCAAGGCACCGCTTGAAGAAGGACAGGTCCTCAGTGGCGGTCGGTATGAATTTGAAATTGGTGCTCTGATCGCCCGTCCCAAGTCCTCTCCCTCACTTGATACTGTCCCTCCTAGCAGCCATGCTCAGCCAGCAACTAATAATCTGCCGAATACTCGGCCCGCTTCAGCTTACAAGTCACCAAATCTGGCAGCAGGCCTCGCTGCAAACGGTCGTAAAAGACCTCCCCCTGCTTTAGGGCTAACCCCGCTTGTTGGTCAACTCGGTGCTCCGCTAGTGCTTGATGCGTTTGTTCCGTTGCGCCCCTCGACGCAGGTGAGCAAGCGTATTAAGGCGAGCGACGCAGGCGGCGACTCTAGCGGAATGCACATAGACACCGCTCTGCTGGACGTCCTGAGGCCACATCAGCTCGAAGCTGTCAGGTTCTTGCATGACTCGGTTCTTGGCAGGAAGCACTCCTATGGACACGGAGCTATTTTGGCTGACGAGATGGGATTGGGGAAAAGCTTGACAGCGATCGCCCTTATAGAGTCGCTTGTGAGAGGCCGACATGTCAGGAACGCGCTGGTCGTGTGCCCTGTGACACTCCTCAACAACTGGAAAGCTGAGTTTAGGAAGTGGCTACCCCGGGGCTCGCAGATAGGTGTCATGGTTGTCGACCAGAAAGGTCTTGGTAATGGAAGTCTCAAAAATCCTGTTCACACCTTTTTCGGAGACCGCAATTTTCGTACTTACCAGATCCTAATTGTTGGGTATGAGAGGACGCGGCTGCTGTCTGCGCAGCTGATAGACGAGGACAAGCAGTTCGATTTGGTTGTGTGCGATGAGGGACATAAACTGAAGACGTCTGGCTCCAAGACGACGGAGGCCATAGCAAACATCTCTGATGACAGGCGCGTGATATTAACTGGGACCCCCATTCAGAACAATCTGAACGAATTTTGGGCATTGGCGGAATTCGTGAACCCCGGATGTTTTGGCACTGAAGCAAAATTTGGCCGCAAGTTCGTTTCTCGCATCTGCTCTGAGACGAACCGGCAGGATGCGGAAGCCGCACTAGATGAGCTCAGCGAGATTTGTGATGAGTTCATGCTTCGCCGTGACACGTCGGTGCTGGCAAAGTATTTAGACGTACCGAAGACGGAATATGCCGTCTTCTGTCGCCCGACCCCAGCTCAAAGCCACAGCTATGCTGCGCTGACCTCGGGCGCATCGCAGATGTTAGATTCTGGGTCAGCGAATATGATGGATTCAGGGGCCTGTTTACAAGCAATTACTGAGCTCAAAAAGGCAGCTTCAGGTCTTGCACATGATGGTGGCGGCAAGCTCAAGTTTTTGCGCGAACTAATAGTGGCAATGCGAAAAGGCGAAGAGAAGCTCGTGATCGTTTCTGGGTCGACTAAGGTGCTCGACCTATGCCAGGAACTGTGCGCTACTCTGCGCGTTCAGTGGCTGCGTCTCGACGGACAGACGCCGCAGGATCGTCGCCAGGGCATGGTCGACAAGTTTAATAAGAAGCCTGCAGATGCAGCTTTCGCATTTCTGCTGTCGAGTCGAAGCGGCGGCATGGGCCTGAATTTGGTCGGCGGATCTCGTCTTGTCCTCGTCGACTGCGACTGGAATCCCTCAATTGACGCGCAAGCAATGGCGCGCATTCATCGTGACGGCCAGAAGCGGGCGTGCCATATCTACCGTCTTCTCACTGTTGGCACTATTGATGAGAAGATCTTCCAGCGACAGCTTTCTAAAATTGGGCTGTCCACTAATTTGCTTGTGGAGGCGGGCCTCAACAAGAGTACGCCGCAGTTCACTCGCGAGCAGCTGCTTGATCTGTTTACATTCAGCACTCCGCCTCTTTGCAACACTATAGAGACGGCAGAATCACAGTCGCTGAAAGGCTACTCGCAGTGTACGGTCGAAGAAGATCTGTTGAGCGTGGCCATCCGCTCATCAAAGGTAGTTTCATGCGTCCTTGTTAAAACATAAGCATAAAAATGTAGTAGTTTATGAAGGCAAGTGACATGCTGGCAGGTTCAAAATGTTGAGCAGGACAATCAGTTAATTCCTGAATAAATAGGACCTACGGTGAAGTCTATTAAAATTGGTGTGTGTAGCACGCCCCTAATGAGCTGTGTTGTAGTGCCTCGCATTTCAGGCAAAAATTATATTTCTATTTATTGAGCTTTGTCAAACGAGCCTCTGCCGCTCGAGCGCGACGCTCGCGCTCTACCTGCCTTAGGTCTGCCTCACTGAGACCACGACTCGCCTCGTACAGTCCGCCCACTAAACGGCCAGAGCCGTGCTTGGAGATGAGACGCTCCATGCGGTCGGAGTGCTCTTGCTTTGCTTGCTCAGAGGCGATGCGCTCATTTTCTTGAGTGACTCGAAGTTTCTCAGCGGTGTCACGCTCCAGGATCTGCTCGGCTGTTAGAGGCGGACCAACTTTGGCCTTGTTCCAATTCCATTTGCTCTCACCGAGCTTCCCGCGGCTTATCTGCAGCGCATCAGTCACCTTACGGTGCGGTCTAGCGATCTCGCCAAGGCTTTGGCCCGACGCCGTACGGCACTCCGGGTTCGCGCCCCAGGCGAGTAGCTGCGACACCACATTGTGCTTCTCAGTGTGGGCTGCATATAGTAGCGGAGTCGGGAACGCCACATATTTCGACGCTGGCTGGAGCTGGAAGTCCCAGTTACTGTTCGCTTTCGTCTCAATGGCTTGCTTCAGAGCGGGCAGCTTAGACCGCTTGATGAGATCTACGATTTGTGACGACAAAAGTTGATCCGCGGGTATTTCTGGCGTTTCCTCTTTTGGCGCTGGTGACGGGCTCTTTGTTTGAGCAGCTGCGGGCTTGATTGGTTTGGGGGGCGCTGGGGCTGGCGCACCCACGACCTGCGCTTGGGTGAGCTGCAGCCAAACACTCTTGCACTCGTTGAGCGTAGGTCTCCCCGTTGCAAACGGAATTGACGCCAACCGAGCATCGTTCCCCGCAAGGGGCGCACCAGGATATCCGCATATGAGTTGCTTGCTCGTGCGCCCGGCGGCGCGGAAGAATATACGGTGGCACGACTGCAGCAGAGGTGCCCACGAGTCGAGCAGCTCCTTGATTTCGAGCTGTAGGGCCCGTTCGTTTGCCCGTCGCATCGTCGATCCGGCCGAGTTCGCCTTGCCGTGGGCTGCGTCGCTTGCACTTTGCGCGCCGCCCTGTTTCCGGCGTGTTGTGTACCTGTGAAACGTCTTGGACTCTTTGACCATCACGTTTGCAAATGGATTGGAAATGTTCGTTTTGTGGTGGTGTCGGCGATGCTCGATTATAGCAGCTGCAAAATGGCCACCACCGACCATGAGCACTGCGCTGTGTCCGGCAGGCGGCAGGCCCCTCAGCTCTTCCAGTGGCCTCTCGACGATGCTATGTTTATCAAACCACGACTTGTACACTGTGAGCACCTTCCCTGGCGGTATAATTTCTGATGTGGAACTGAAGTAGACAAATGGGGACCCTGTTACGTGCGCGCGGTGTGCCAGTTGCCACCGCTCCATATCGTCACTGCTACTATCATCTGCATATGTGGTGACTGACGTAGATGAAAATTTGCTTTTGCGCCCCGCTAAGGCGTAGATATCCCCTTCGTTCTCAGATGCGGATTCTTCGCTCGAGCTCTCCGGCTCTGGTGTGTTTTCGGGCTCCGATGCCTCGCTTTCAGAGTCCTCAAAGTCGTATTTGAACGGCTGAAGAGTGCCCAAAAGGTCTCTGGGTATCTCGAAAATATAGTATCGCGACATGAACTCGATTCTGGGCGCCTGCGCGGGCTTTAAGGTTGCGGTGAACCCTGACCGCCGTAACCGACCGTTGTGACTGCAGGAGCAGTTCGTTTATTTACATCAGCAAGTCGACTATTATTTCAGTAAATGCTGCAACAGCGAGCAGTTGCAAGTGTTCATAGGGTCCATAATATTACAAAACAGTACAAAACTCTTGACTGGGATAGATTCAGATTGACCCAGTAACAGCGCTTGGGTGCTGGTCGATGAAGTTCGAAGACACGTCGACGTGGCGACCGGAGGCATAGTTTTCAGCGGCATCGTGCCACTCATCTGGTCCATCTACAGCCTTGGCCGTCTCGGAGTCACCTTCCTTAAAATCGGAGGCGTCAGGCTGGGTGGGATACGGATTGTCCTCCATCGCCTGGCGAATCTTCTCATCATCAATGCGGTATTGGGCACCAAAATTCTCAATAGGTGACTGCGTTGTGCCAGACGTCAACGGGTCGTTGGGCTGTGCTGGCCGTGGATCTGTTTCATTATTAGGAGTGTCTCCCATGGCCGCCTTCTCAGCTGGGCCAGCACTCCCTTGTCGTTGATTTTTGCCGGGCGCGTTTTTATTCTGCTCGTCAGCGCGCGCCTTTTCGTTGGCGGCGTTCGTGACTGTACTTGCCTCAGTAGGCTTCGTTGCCTGCGAGGGCTCTTCAGACTTGACTTCTTTATCGGAGCCGCAGCCAAAACACGAAAGAAAGCCCATGTGGAGCAAATGAAAAAGGAGAATCAGTGCCAGTTTAGTGGTGGGTGTAGCCTTGCGGCTGAGCTCATGCAGGTCACTAAAAGCGCCCTTACCCTCATAAATGCAGCAGCGCTTCTGCTCGTTACGGAAGCTTTTCCGATGACTCACGTGCGTCAGCGGACGCACGCAGCAGCATTAGCGACGCGCCGGGCGTTACTTCCGTGCTGATTAGCGGCGTGCGCCCTTCTTCGCGGTCTTCGAGGCGGCAACAAGCCGCTTCTTATCCTTTTTCTTCAGCTTTGTCTCCCGCTTCTCCTTCTTCTCCTGCTTCAGCTGCTTCTTGCGGTCTTTGTTCGCGTCACGGTCCAGGAATTTGCGCTCGGTGTGCTCCTTCGATCGTGCTTCCCAAGTGCTGTCCCAGACGTCGGTGACGGCATTGTCGTCCGAGTCGTAATCTGAGTCACTTCCGCTCTCTATGCTGCTCTGACTATCGCTGCCGTCTTCGTCTTCGAGTCTGTCCTCGTCTTCAGCGCTGTTGTCGCCTCCTTTGCCGCCTTCGTTGTCGCCTCCATTATTTCCTTCACTGTCGCTTTCGTCGTTGCTTCCTCGCAGCAGCCCTTCATAAATAAGATCTTTTTGCTCGCCCTCGCGGACTTTCTCCACATCGCGGTCAATGTCAAACACGTCATTTAGGTTGCGCGGAATATAGACTTTGCGGAAAACGGCATCATCGCTAAGCAGCTGTTCCGTGGCCTCCTCGCGCGGCATATTCTCAAGCTGTGAGATCAAAGTGGCGCTCCTTTCAGGCCACTCGGCAGCCGGCCGTGGCTTGCTCGTGATAAACTCAAAAAGCTGCCGCTCGCCAAATACCTCAACGCTGCCTCGTTTGTTGAAGTAGTCGTTCACGTTCTTGATGTCCATGCGCAAGAACTCGAGCGAACTCGGATGGTCGTGCTCAACACTTTGAGACACGTCTATTATCCACAGCTTGTCCTCGTGATAAAGTATGTTGTATTCAGACAAGTCTGCGTGCACCAGGCGGCACTCCTGGTACATAATTCGCATGTACGATAGAAGCTGCAGGTACAGAAACGGGTATCTCTCGGGCTCAATGTCGGCGTCCTTTAGTCGCGGCGATGGCCATCCAGATGACTTTCCTAAAAACTCCATGACGAGAATGTGATGGTCGAGATGCAAAGGTTTTGGCACCGGGATGTCCGACTTCCATATGCGCTTGAGGTTTCGCGTCTCTTTCTCGGCCCACAGTTTGACCATCTTACGGGGGTTACTCTTTGAATACCCGAACCGGAAGCGAAATTCACCAACAACATACCGCTCGCGATCCTTGAAGGCAAGAATCGCCGTTTTGTAGACCTTCACAGCGTACTGCGTAAATGGCTCCTCCACAACAGCGCGGTAAACATTGGCCTCCTTACCTGTGCTGACGCACGCTCGCAATTCATCGAAAACGCCCTTGTTGATCATGCGCAGGAGCATCATGCGTGTGCGCGGGTCCAAAA
Organism: Entelexis tilneyi; assembly: GCA_030566755.1. Lineage (NCBI taxonomy): Eukaryota > Fungi > Ascomycota > Dipodascomycetes > Dipodascales > Trichomonascaceae > Entelexis > Entelexis tilneyi. The sequence goes on along the minus strand of JAKUAT010000024.1, from coordinate 15,778 downwards.
CTTGGTCCTGGGTTGCACGGTTCGCCTTGTCCGTACTTGACCCAGGGATGCCAAGCTTGCCCGAGCGGGTTCCTTTCTTAAAAAAGTCGTCATCTCCAATATGGACCTTATCCAGGAACTTTGCCAGATCCTGGTCCTTAGCCATTGTGTTCTTGGTGCGTCTCTGCACCCACGCAATACAAGCAGAAATTAATTATAGAGCTCTCATTTTTTTCTAACACTAGCAGTATCGAGTGTCTCTAGCCGCTCTCAGTGACAGCAGCAGTAATGGGGTAACGAGGCAGAACACAAGACCCGCTGTCTACGTTTAGATCTCCACCACTCTCTTAAAATCGAGATTTAGTTCTGTATACTGCTGTTTCTTACCGTGCCCGCCCCGTCTTTGGTGTCGACAGCGCGCACCTCCCAACGGCCAGCGACAGCTATCCGCATCAGGTAATCGTACTTTTACAGCTTGGGCTGGCGAGCGAGTCCTCAGGATCAATGCAATTCTCGCTCATTCCACGGAGCTTCTTTTTCTTGGTGCCGCTGCAGATCGGCGCCGAGATTGTCGCTTCGTGCGCCATTCTGAACAAAGTCAGCGCCGCTTACGGGCTCGGCGCCTTGTTCACAGGCCATGGCCTCACGGCGATGCAGTGGACGATGAACCTCATCAGCGTGGCTGTTTTGCCTATTGTTATATGGGGCTTTTTCAGTATTCTTTACCGTCGACCTCTGCGTACGCTCGTTTTTGCTCATCTGTACATTCTCGACACATTCGTGAGCTTAGGCTTCACAATATTCTTCATTGTATATTGGTTTGGTAACGCTGGCAAGGCGGAGAACAACCCGTCCAAAGAAACCAGAAGCGCTTCGGACAAAAGCATGGCCGTGGGCCAGGAGCTAGCGATGACTATTGTAGCCACAACGCTCTTCATGATCGTGCGCTTCTATTTCATGTTTGTTCTCGTCGGTTACGCCCGCATGCTGTGCCGCAAGACCAACCTGCGCGCAAACAATGGCCAGCCGTCGGGATCGCGCACAGCAAAGCTGCAGTACATACTAATTGCACCGTTTGAGAGATTCTGGACTGGCATGTCTGCAAACAGACGGAGCCGCGCACCCTCTTTCGGGCCAGCTGAAACGCAGCGCCTCGAGCCAGAATCCATTTAATGATATAAGACAATAGATAATGGCATGTTGTGTTTCTATGTCGCTGTTTGCACCGGTGCAAGTGTACGCGCTGACGCGCTAGTCTTCGATTTCGATTAGCAGGCGCTTCTTTTGCTGTACATTTCTTGAAGGCCAACAATCTTGGGCTTGATGAGTCTAAAATTAGGTTCCATGATTCCAATCGATCGTCAACTTGCAAGGCAAAGTTAGATAAACACGCTAAGATTCACGTTCGGGTAAATTTGGTTCAGTCTAGCTGCAAAAGCCGTTTTCCTGATCTTGTTCACCCGTAGTCTCAGCGCGATGAATCGATCGTTGCAACGCATTCTCCATTAGCTGCTTGCCATCTGAAGAAGCTCGTTTCTTTGACTTCTAGGTCAGAAGATCAACATCATCTTCATCGAGATCGGTGCTACGCAGCACTCACCGTACATGTAGCTAATATTAACGCGTCCCCAACAGCATCGTCGTGCCGTTTTGACGCTAGTTTATTTTTGGAATATGCACGGCCTCAGAACTTACGCCTGCATTTCTCTTTGTGATGATCAAAGGTCTGGGCACTCCAAGATTCTAAAAATAATGGCATTCAAGCTAAATCTACGAGCTAAATTTACAAACTGAATGTTGTTCATCTAAATCTACATGGGAGGCTAATGCTAGCCACGAGCGGCAAGCATACTGACTGGGAACCTGGGTTTTTGAAGTAGCTTCTTAATTTTGTTGAGGCTGTGCATAAAGATCGTCAATTAGATTAAAGAACGTGGAGGACCATAATAGTACAATTGAAATCATATACAGAGAATGCTGGTACTTTTTGCGACGTCAAACAACTGCAGCCCCTTTCGGCGCCAAGATTGAAAAATGCCATGTGCTCAGTAGCGTGCCGCTGCCCAGCCCTTGATAGCAAGGCAGCCCACGAAATATGCAATGAGAATAACCGTGATTCCAACGCTCACATTCAGCGTGAACATCTGGTCCATGCCGCGATAGATCATACCTTCCACTGACTCACGATTTGAGCTCATGAAAATCATTCCACCACACACCAGACAAAACCCGGTAACGATTTCGGTGAACGGCTTCTGCGGCTGCGCGGCCTCAGTACTGCTCTTAACCCGCGGCCGCGTGTACAGCAGGGCCAGTGTGATGAAGCGTACAACAGCACCGAGGCTGAAGAGGTAGCCCCATTGAATGTGAATCGCTGTAGACAACGGTGTCTCCTGCTCGTGGTGGGACATGAGCGCACCCGTCCAGAAGATGATGAAGGCCGGCATAGGGTTCATCGACCATCCGCGGCGCACCTCACCGCTGGCATGCTCACGCTGACCAACGCCGAACGCAGCAGCCATGCTTCGCTTTACAGCGCTCGACTCAAGAATCATGCCGCACAAACCACCTCCAAAGAACATGAACGCAATGGATGCGTGCTGGAGATCCTTGTGAGACCAAACGCCGTCATTGTTGCCGAGGTGTTCGAGGAATACGTTCGTCGATCCGTAAAAGAAGATAAGGAAGCACTGCCAGAACTCGATGGTCGGGTGTTCGGGCCAGAAGCGCAGCTTCGAGAGCAGACCATGGGAGCGTAGACGCGGACTTTGAGTAATGTACAACTCGTTCCAAGCCCAGCCAAGCGATGCGCCAGCACCGAAAAAGCGCGAGAGCTCCACAAAACCAACAAAGAAAAAGACGAACCCCTTGATGAAGTGTGCAAGGAGGGCGAATACGTACCGCCCTTTTCCCATGCAAAACGCTGTCGCAAGACCCGTCAGAAGGTATCCCCACCCTACGAAGAACATCGGGTAGTTTAGGATCGAGAACATAAGCGTTGCAACTCCACCAATGGCACGGTTCAGCTTTGCAAACACGCTGTTCCGGCTCAGTTTGCGCACCATACCAGACATTTCCGGCGAGCGCTTGAACTCGGGCTTCGGCATCGGCGGCGAGGCACGGCCATCAAAAGACGACTGGTCAGTATCGCTTCCAAATTCAGTCGAGGATCCGGACTCATGGCGGTCGTCACTCATGTCATCAAGTGCGAACTCGGCGCCAGCCTCTTCGTCGAGCTCAGCGCCTGCACCCGAGTTTGCGTACTCATATCGGCCTCCGTTGTCCTCACCATTCGCCATATAGCTGCTGATTGCGCGCGTGATCATGAAGATCCAATGCGCAAGCAACAGGACAAACATGGCAATGCTGAAGGGGGCGTAGGCGTTACCCGGGTATAACGACGGGGCCGAAGGGGCATACAGCCAGAGAAAAAGAATTGACAGGCAGCCAATAGCCGTCTGCGCTGTCTGCAAAGGCACGTACAACCACTGGGCGCGAGCATCGTTGCTCGTAATTAAAGTGATCGGTGAGAGCATCCCAAACGCCAACACGCTCAGCACGGTGTGCATCCATAGGTTAAACTTGTTCCCATCCTCGGCTGTGAAAAAAGTTGTGGTATCATACTGCTCCCAGTACTTGCGCTGCTGGGGTTCGAGATTCGGGTCTTCAAGAACGGGGCGTCCATGGTGGTGCTCCATATTCATTGGCGACGGTGTCATTTCAGCCATTGCGGCGGACTGGTTGTTGTCTTGTTCGGCTTCTATGCCTGACGGAGAGGGGGTTGCCACTGGCGAGGGAGGAAGAGGGTGGTGGCCTTCGTGGGCCGCGGGAGCTGCTGCTGCGGCAGCCACAAGCCAGAGCAGGGTCGAAGTGCGCATTGTTGACTCCTGGGATAGAAATCGGGATTTTATATATGGCCAGTTGTGGGGCTGCCTCCGATGAGGCTGTTACAGATGTGGGCGAATGATTAGGGCCTGAAAGTCCACCGGCTTTTAAAAGTATTTCTGGGCTGTGGAAAAACGCACAGGCGTGCTTCCTAGGCTAGGGTTCCTGCACAGAGCAAGCGAATGCCCAGGAGCATCTTCCATTGGACACGTGAGCCCGCTAACGGTGTCGGAAAGAATGCTTCAGTTGAGGCTTGGCTGCGAGCACTAAAGGCTGCGAGATGGGGCGACTCTACTTAAAAAAAAAATTGATTTATCTCTCTGCATACTGTGTGGCACGTTCGACGAATTTCACCGGACATCCGCCGCACCCGATGTTCTGCGTTCATTGCCATGCATGTGAGCATAATTCACCGCTTCTCCGCTTGCGTAAGCACATGATCAACCGATATCGCTGATTAATCTGGCCAAATCGGTAACACGCAGCACCCCGTTCGGGATTCCCTCGGTTCTAAGCGAATAAGAACCGCACAAGCCTGATTTTGCTACTCAGCCCCAGCTGACTGAGCTAGCCCAGTAAACTCTAAGGAAGCTCGACTAGTGGCAGCATGCGACATTGCCGACCAAGCTTATCTTGAAAAACCGTTGGGCGCTATCGTGATCAAGAATTTGGCACGCCAACAAAAAATAGAACATGCACGGCCCTGCGCGGCTTAGTCGAGACAGCTTCGCCGTTGAGCCGCGCCCTTCCCCTAGGTATGCGAAATACCGTTAGATGTTTTCTAAATATAAACGTTTATGGCCTCTTATCTACCACTGAAGAGCCTCTATCTGATTTGTGTCAAGGGTCAAATTGCAAGACTCCTGCAGCTGATGCATAGTTTTAACGGCTTTCTTACAAGCCTCGTATACTGATTAAGATGTATCATCTCGACTGCGGGGCACATGGCGGTGTGTACGTCGCCGCCACCCGCATCATGATCAGCTCCTAGAGAATTAAAAGGGGAGGGCTCGCCATGTACATTTTTGTAAATGAGCTTAACACCGCACAAGGACGCAGCTACGTTACGCAGCTACGATTAGATACCTGCACTTCGTTCTTTTTCGCATTACTTGGACGCCGCGAAACCCCACTCCTAAAAAAACCGTTGGAGATTACGCAGATGTGACTGTGCGGTGTAAAGCCACATAGGGTTATGCAGGCCACACCGCTGCCCTCCTCATGCTGGCCCTCCCACTGCCCTCGCTATTTTCGGGACGCCCCTTTTCTGAAGTGCCAGGGCAGCATGGAAACGCCAAGCGAATCTCGCTAAATGTAGTCTGTGTGCGCGCCGATCATTGTCTCCAACGGTGTGCCTCAAACCGCGAGAAAAGGGCCCCTTGTTCACGGCACGTTCCTTCACGAGCTACTCAGCGTATTACGTAGCGGAATTAGTAGTGAGACTTATGCGCTTTTCCTATCATAGTATTATCAGGTAACGCCCATCTTAACATCATCGATCTCGATCGCGCTTGTTTATAGCTGAGGATGCAAAGCGCTAGGGCGTCGCAACCCTCGATGGATCCCGCACTTGTCACTGGAAGGCTAAATGTAGAGGACTTTGTAGGAGCTCGTAAAGAAGACATTCGCGTGCTGGAAAAGCTTGTCGCTTCAGCAGGATCGAAAGGCAAAAAGCGAGCTTTTCAGTCTTTACCGCGCACGGAGCGTCGCCGCGCAGCTAGCCACGATGCGAAGCGAGTGCCCCGCAAGCATGGGCTGCGCAAGCGTGCGGAGCTCGAAAATTTACAGGGCAATGCAAAAAAGCCCATATCTCATGCGCGCCCAAGATCCCCTCCTCAAAGGGCTCCGATCCGCGATCTCGCTGCATTTGGGTCGAAGGCGCAACTCCCGCCCGATGGCTTTGGCATTCGGTTTGCAGATCGTCAGAGGGACAAGGTTTGGCTGCCTACTCACATTTGGCACAAGAAACGGGCGTTTCTTGAGAAGCTTGGAGACTTTATGGTTCCTGTCACTGCCACACAGAAACAGTATCGGCGAACGCATCGTCTGCAGGCAAATAGGGATGAGTCCGGCATCATGGCGTGGGATACTAGCTTTTATGCCACGATCATTGTTGAGGGCGGCATCAGCTCTGGGCGTCTAGACGAGCTGCTCGAGCAGTTTATGCCAGGTGTAACTTCAAAAGTCTACAAAGCCGGCTCAAAGCACTGGCAAGGTCTTTTTAACAGCATCGGTCCAGTCATCGTGCACTGGGTCGCCACATACAAATTTGCTGTCATATGCCATCCTCTACTCTTTGATGCTGTTTGGGATCTCTTTGCGAACAGTGCGGAGCCATTGAACCTTCAAGATGCTCGTTACGCTATCGGCAGTATAGACCTGCTTGGCTCGAGCGCGATGTCTGTACTTGCTGACACGCTTCCTCTGTGCCCTGATTCACGCAATGGCGCGATCGCTTCGCAGTGGAGCTCGCTTGCTGGCACACAATCCTCCAACAACTTGCCGTCGAGGTTCGCTTTCGACTTCTTCGCCTCTGATCCTCGACTATTTGGCAAACGTTTTAAGCGCCATAAAGTTGAGAGCTCTTCAATCGATTATGCGGAGTTTAGTAGGGAGAAAACGATGCAAGCTCGTGGAGCTATATACGATGCAAGCACCCGAAAAGCGTGTCTCGCAGCTCAGCTGTCCCAAAGTGAAATTGACCATCGTAAACAAAGCTCAGTTATATTCGATCACGCGTCTGATGCAAGGATACCTGTGACAGTGTTAATCCTCGATGACGGCCGTGTTCGGGTTTTGCTCCCGCGCTCATGGGTTCTGCCCACGTGGTTGACGGTTTTCACGCGGAAGCGCGCAATGATAGGCGGCCAGAAAGAGCTTCACCAGCTTGCTTTCGAGCGACAGTGTCCCTTTTTTCCTGCTGATTTTCCCCGAGCTCTAGGCTCACTGCATGTCGCTCAAAGGCCTAAACTGGGCCGTCAAAAGCAAATAAAGCAGCTGTCAAACCCAGCAGACTTTCAATACCTAAATTCTGAGGGCGACCTGTACACAGCTCGGCTTGAGGTGGTCTCTAGAGGCACGCCGGAAAGTGGAGAGCGTGTTTATGGGGTGCTGTCTTCAAGCATCGAAGCCCTTAAGTGCAGCGCCGCCAACGGTGAGAGCAATTTGAGGCCTACGTCGGACGAAAATCTACTCGGCCTCGTCACCACGGGAGGTTTTAACTTAGCCCGTGCAAAAGGAACAGGATTGGCTTTGCTCAAGAAGCCTCTTCCCCCATACTGCTCTGACTATTGTTTAATTCAAAGCGCCAACAGACAAGTTTTGCGTCTGGCCAAGCTAAGTTTTATTACTGCGATCGAGGCTGCCACCATTGTATAGTTAATATGACCTCGTCGCCTGTATTTATTTATTTCATTGCACAGAAGCTTTGTTCTCAAACAGTACAAATGTCGCACTTGGCTCGTCTCATTACCGCCCGTTTCAATTTGAAGCGGCAATACGGGCAAAAAAAGGAAGCCCGACGGGGGGCTCGAACCCCCAACCTTGTGATGAATCTTATGAGGCTAACCCCTAGTAAGAGTCACACGCTCTTCCGATTGAGCTAGCCAGGCTTGTGTTGCAGGGGTAACATTTTGCACCAACAAGAAGCATAGCTCTTGCAGTTACTAGCTATTCAACTGCTCAGAAACAACGTACGTCATGCTGCCTTCGGTGCGTCAAACATAATGAAACTCTTGCAAGTTGGGCCGTTCAGAGGCAATGTGCTGAAGCCACATTCAGATCGCGCGGAATTTTTAGTCACAACGACATCTAGCCTCCTCACTGATCATCGTTTTTCCTTCTTCGTACTACCGTCGAAGGTGCCGCTTGAACTATTGAGATGTACTAGAAACCTGGAACCATACCCACATTTAAGCTCCCCATTACTGATGAGCGTCCCCGCTATTCTGACGCACTAAAACTTCTCATGAGTGAGAACTTATTAGAGAGCCAAGTAGAGAGTTTCATTAAGCAATGTATTGGGATGGCGTTTTACATGTCAGCAACGGCTTCCAATGTGACTGATCTGCGGACCGTTGCGCCTACCGTTATAGCGGGGCGCTTGCCCCGTCGTATGCTCCTTCGGTGGGTTCCGTAAAATCCGCCAAATTTCAACTGTCACGCGATATAATGACAGAGCCTATCAGTCTCATAATGTTACAATAAAGCTATACTAACTTTGATGATCCACCAACAACCATTGAAGTGCATTGTGAACAGATACCTTTTCATGAAATAAGGCATATATGTGACTCATAAGAGATAAACATAAGTCAGCCTGGCTAGCTCAATCGGAAGAGCGTGTGACTCTTACTAGAAGTTCGCTTCATAAGATTCATCACAAGGTTGGGGGTTCGAGCCCCCCGTCGGGCTTCCTTTTTTGAAATTCTTATTTTTACTTTATTGTATAGATAATACCCATGTTTCGCCCGGAGCCCGTCAATTCTAAGTTATGTACATGCATAATGTGATATTATTTTTATTCGTTAAGGAGGGGCTCTTGCTGTTCGTCCTCCTTAAACTTACCTATCAGTCCGATTCCTTCTTCGGGGTCGTAATTAAAGACCTCTAGGTCCACGCCGTATATTTCACCCACAAGACCCTTGATTATACGGAGGCATGCGTCAATGCGCTTAAACATCATGTACATGCTTGTGGCTAACGCCAAAGCAATCCTTCCGTCCCTGCTGAGGTACCTTCCTCGGATAAGAGCTTCTAAGCGCTGTTCCTCGTTACCATCAATTTCATTGTGAGTGTCGTATTCAAGCAGGCTACGCAAGGTGTGAGAATATATTTCACTCAAATGTCCAGGCGTGACGCTGGGCAGCGGCAGCCCGGAAGACAACGCCCTCCCGCTGAGTACCAACACGGAGTATGAACTTCCCATAAGATCCGCATTTGTCCATCCCATTCTTTGATATATCATTGGGATGTTTGATGTATCTTGAACACTGTCCAAGAGACGGTGAACCGAGCTCATGATATCTATCAGCTCACGGACAAGCTTCGACAGCAATGCGTACCTGTGTTTGGGCCATAGTCCCGCTAATGGGGGCTCATATTTCAAACGGCTCGAAAGCTGCTGCACGGCGCTAATAGTCACGGCCATTTGCCTCAGCCGTTTCCTATTTGGATCCTGGCGAGGGGAAATACGCACATTGGGATCCCGACATCTTTGAATGCCGAAGTTGCAAATGTTGGTTTGAACCTCTCCAAGCTGCTCGATGCAGCCACCTAGCATAACACGAATATTCTTTTTGGCAGTTATGGGCTTCGGGAGAATCGTACCTATGAATGCAATCACCAACCCAACACAGACGCAAACAAAGCGAATCCAAGCCAGATCAAATCCCCAGCCTAGCTTGACATCTTGGGGCTCCAGCTGTGAATCACACCAACTCGTGCCAGTGACCAGAATGACTGTAACACAAAGAATAATCACACCCATGGGCACCTTGTGAGTGTTGTAATGTCGATAATACGACAAAAATAGCATTACAACACCAAGCGCGGCAGCTATGCCGTAAGGGTTTCCCCGGCCACTACCTGCTCCAATATACCAAACAACCATGCCAATCAAACAACCGATGAATGTAAAGCAAAAGCGGGCTAAAAGGCCGTAAACTCCATCCAGTGCCTGGAAAGAGATGGTGAGCGCTACCATCATAGGTACCCACAAAAGTCGATAATTGTAAGCGAACAAGATTGTCGTCCGTGTAGTGTATAGCAAAGACGGTGCGATCGTAAAAACAGCTCGCTTGATTGCAAATTGTATTTGTCGGTCGCCGGCAACCTTCGATATTTTGATAATTTGTTGCCCCAATAGATGAAAATAGTTCCGTGGAGGGGTCGAGTCGGGATTGCGCCGCTGAACATGTTCCTCCTGCTCATACGGCATATACTCGTGGTCCGCCATGTCTGCTGCCATCATTCCACTTGAGTGATACTCAGACTCGAGTCGCGGAGTCTTGGAGCGTATTCGCATGAAGGGGTATATTAACGTGGGAAGCGGACGCAAGTGATCAATAGAGACGCAATAATTCCCCAACATCATGGCCGAAACTGCGAGATGCTTTACTTTGCATCCATGAAATGCATCAATCGACAGGCTATTAATGTAGTGCTGCGTGCTTCGCGAAATGTGCTTCGCGCCGTAAGCCTTTTCCCAAATTGGGAATTGCTTGTCTTTCTCTTCATTGAGGTCTTGTACTTTCTTGATAGCCTGTTCTAGGCGAGCTGCGTTTTCAGCCTGCAGCTTTGCGTGCTTCCTGCGCCGAGGGGTGTACACCATCTCCATCACGCGGAAATCAAGCGCCGCCGCGCTCCATGACACCACGGCCGACATGAGCTCCAAGATTGCGAGACTAAGCGGTCTGTAGTGCTCAATGATCAACGAATACAAGTCATCTAGATCTTCCATCCTCATATTGTCCCAGTCGTATTCGTTGACCGCGTCCAAGCGATCATCCTCATAGTGGCCGGCTGGTGCATATGTGTGGCTCAGTTGTGAACGGAACCATTTGGACTTGTTCTTGTTTGGATCAAACCTGCTCAATGTGTTGCGACGTTGAGGATATTTGAGAGGCATATTGTCATTCGCTGCTTCTGGGTAGCCTTTTTCTCCCTCTACTCTTGACTGTGAAGGAGGAACGTGATTATGATGATCGCATATCATCGTTCGCTTTTCAACGATCTGGTCAAAGAAAAATTGGAAACTCGCGAGGCTATTCACAAGGGCACGCGTAAGAGAACGCAACTCACCAAGATCGCCTGGGTCGAGCCGCGAATACGCCAACTCGCCGCGGCAGAGGAGGCCCTCAAGCTCAAGAAGTGCGAACTTAGCCAGCACACCATTGACTCTCGAGGTAGCCTGACTCACCTTTTCGGGGAATTCCTCGCTCGAGGGCCTGCTAGCCACTAAATCAGTAAAATTGGTTCTGAGAATGCTCGTAGTACCGACCATTCCTTGATGCACGATGCTGAAGAATTTGAAGTTCGAAGTCATTGGAAAATAAACAAAGCTGAGGAAAACTCTGCAGGCAAGCGCTAGCCCCATAGGAAGAACGACAGCTCTACCCGTCGACCATGGTGTGAACATCGGGGTGAAATTCAGGTACAATCCGTTTATCAGAGTGCATATGGCAGCCAATATGCCAGGAAGGCGGAGAAATCGCGACTTTTGGCCAGGATATCCCGTGAGCGCAATCCCAAACATGATGCCGAACAGAGCTACTACACTTGTCTTGGTTGTGAGAAACCTTCCTTTATGCGCCTCATGCATCATGCATGCTACGTCGTCGATTGCGCAAACCCCTGCGTCACTAAGTTGCTTCATGATATCCTGGGCCGATGGATAGCCTCGTATACGCCATGAAATTCCGTGAGCCACTAGAGGTACAGTGAAGCCGACCATAATGAAAATGAGATCCACTATCGAGGTATAGAATGCTTGCGCGTAAGAAATTCCCCCAGCAACTTCGATAACAGCGACAATAAGCAAAAGAAATGATGTGGGGCCAATCCACACATTGCTGCGCCGCGTCACTAGTAGCACGATTGAGAAGAAGATAGCTATCCATGTTCTACTGATAACCTTGAAAGAGGCCCAGTCAAGATGGTCAAGAAGAAAGCCAGGTCTAGTCATGGCCCACACTTCTTTCGCGAATGCTGGCCATGTGTTCGGTATCACATCGCTGCTCGAATCTTTCTCAGTGGCTTTATCGATTTCATCATCAACACGCTGGGTACTGCTGAATAGCAATGGCTCGTTGCGTGAATCAATGCGTTTCAATGAGGACATTGAGGTTCTCCTGCTAAGCGCATCTTCGGGAGCGGCGCTTGGCGAAGGGCGCTCGTAGCGTTGAGGTTCTTCCTCATTAAAATCCTCAGAGCTCCGTGAATACGGAGATATATCTCTCATGTCCATTCTCAGGACCGAGCCTCTCTCTTCAGACCCTCAAGCCTGACTCGGCTCAGATTTCCGGTTGTGTATATATTCTGCGGGGCGGACTCGCTGCTATCATCACGTGCATAGATCAGAAATAGCGACCCGGGGTAGGGTTTTAGCATTTCGAGTGCGCCCATGAGAGCCGCAGCAATCGAGCTGCCTGAAGCACCGAGAAGAAAATTAAAACTTTTCGAGGTATGAAAAATAAATAAAATTAACAAAGTGCACGACTGTTTAACTCAGAGCTTAGAGTTACTTCTCAGCTCTTGGAGTTCAAAAATGTTCATATTGACGTCATAGACCTCACCTACTAGCTCCTTCGTAAGAATCATGACGCCATCAAATCGCTTGTAGATTTGTAGGCTCAAAGCAATAGCACTCAGCAAATTGGGGTCCACATGCTGCGAATCTTTTAATGCAGGATCATCTTGCAGTACTTCATATAGGTATGACTCGGCGAGATGACCAGAGGTGAGCGATGGCAGTGCTTTACCATCGACAAGAGCACGGCAGCACATGTATATTACCGAGTAGAGTCCGGTACTTAAGTTGGCGTTCGTCCAACCCATCACACGAAGCACAGTAGGTATGTTGGCGGTGTCTTCAATCTCATCCAGGAACGAGTATACCAGCGTATAGAGCTGAGCAATGTCAAGCACATACTTGATAAGCAGCTTGTAGCGGTGCGTCGGATAGACACCAGCAAGAGGCGGCTCGTACACGAGGCGCCTGCGAAGCGTCTCGGCTGAGTTCAAGCTCGTAATCACTGCCCGCGCCGCAGTCGTGATGAAATCGGTGTGCGCTACTATGTGTACATTCCTGTCTTCGAACCGCTTCACACCAAAGTTCGAAATCGAGGACTGGATGTCCCCAAGGCGCTCCAAGCAGTTGCCAATGATCTCGCGCACAGCAAGCTTGGCGGTGTAAGGATAAGGAAACAGCGTACCTATGAAGCTCACCGTGATACCAATGCTCACGGTAACAAATCGCATCCACGCAACGCTGAAACCGCGACCTAGGTCTAACCCGGGAAGCATAATGTGGCCAGCACTCCAGCTATTTCCGAGGACTAATGTCACAGTGCAGGAAAACACAATGCTCGTGGCGGGAATGTAGTGCTTGTTGAATTGCCGATGGAATGCTATGTAGAGCCACACAAACGCAGTGACAACAGCGTAGCCATAAGGGTTTCCGCGCCCACTTCCAGCGGAGATATACCAGGCAACCATTCCAACCAGACAACCGAAAAAATTAAAGACGAATTTCGCCACTAGACCATACGTCCCATCAACTGCCTGCTGAGCCACTGTGTACGACGTCAAAACAGCAACCCATAAAAACCAGTGCCGGTACGCAAGGAGCGCTGTCGTCCGCGTGAAATAAGGAATCAGAGTAACAACGATCAAACCAGCGCGCTTGATGCTGAACAGGAAGTCCGGCTCATAGAGCACGTTGTAGAGTTTTAAAAAATGTCGGCCAAGCAAATGATGCCAGTGGCGGGGCGGTGTGGAGTCCGGATTACGAGCTTCTACATTGAAGATTGGCTGGAACCCAGCGTATGAGAGCTCCGGAGCAGCGCCGCCGAATATGCTGCGATAGCCATCATAGTCAAGATCCTCGACGTATGAATTGATTGGTCGTGAGCTTGAATGCTTGAAGGGCCAAGTAGGCTTTGGCTTTGGGCGCTCATTGTGCATGGAAAGACACCAATTCGCAAGACGTGCAACACGCCGGGAAAAGTGAAGACAGACGTAGCCGTGCAGTGCCCAATTCTCGTCGACGTGCTCTTCAAGGCCGCAGCTAATCATGCAAGAAACTAATGACTTTAGCGACGCTTTCATGGCATGATAGCTTTCACCTCGAGCATGGGAGAGCGTTCGCAATGGACTCGTAGAGGCATCTAGCCAATCAGCAACACAGCCGAGAAGATCCGCACTAGAACTAATGAGTGACTCATATCTTTTTGTGATATTCAAGAATTCCGCCTCAAGCTCATCCAAGGTGACCTCAGGCATGAAAGGCTTCACATTTTGCTGAAAATCTCGCTTTCTACTGAATTCGTAGGCTCCAGTTTCCTTGTAGGATTTGCCGAGTTTTTTAGCAAAGTGTGTGGGAAGGTGAGTGTGCTCTTTGATGGTGTCCGATTTGAAGACGTGCTTCCGCACAGTCTCTCGCATGCCATACATGATGTCCAGCTTTCGATCAAAAATTTCCTCGTAGAAGAAGTGGAAAGATGATAGCGCTGACATTACGAGACGCACGAGAGACCTCATCTCACTGAGATCTGGCCGTTCAAAGCACGAGAGTGCGACTTCTATCCGGTCTACCATCTCCATGTCCATCTCGTTGACAATATGCTTCGTGAATGTCGCCTGCGTCTCCGAGCGGATGAAGTCGTATCGCGTCCCGAACTCTGGGTCACTTGGCGTCGCAATCGATTGCGGGTCATTGAGCTTCTTTGCGGTAGCGCTCAGCTTGCGGCATGCCGTTGCGAGTTGCAGCACGAGCTGTTTGTTGGAAGAAAATGGGAGCACGAACAGCGAGACTGCAAACCGCGCTGCAAATGCCATTACCATTGGTTTGAACACATTCCTAGCATAGTACCAGGGGAGCCAGAGAGGCATCATGTTGTTGAACGTGAAAACTACGATCGTGAAGAGTGAATTGAGCAGCCACTGCAGTTTCCCGTATTTAGACTTTGTTTGAAAGTAGCCGCAGAGCCCAAAGCTGAACAGCATTCCGAAGATTGTGATTACAGTGGTGCGGGTTTTCAGAAAGTGGCCTTTATATACGTGGGGGAGAATGCAGTCTTCAAGGTTGTGTGGAACACCCTCGCAGAGTCCCCTACTCGTCAACTCGCTCAAAATATGCATCTCAGATGGAGAGCCGTGAAGCCTGTGGTTGATTGCCATGGTGACAACAGAAATAGTGAATGCAAAGACAACAGTGATGAGATCTGACATGCAACATACAAACGCAGCGCTCACGCTGAGATTGCCAGAGATCTCAATGCCACAAGAGAAATTGGCCAAGAACGATGACGGACCCATGAATTCTGCTGGTCCGTCGATGATGCAGAGAAGCGTTAAAGACCACATCATAAGCCATGAGCGAAGAACTATCTTTAGGCTCGGCCAAGTAAGGTTTGAAAGGATGATATCCGGCCAGATAAGGTTCCACAAGAACTGGTAATATTTATTCATAGGGAGGCTTTTGTGGTCTTTGTCGTCGTCATCCTCAGACTTTTTCACATCGCGATCTAAGCTGCTCTCTACACGGGCAATCGTACGCAGTGACGACGCAGTTTCACGCGTAGTCTCCCTAGCTATATCACGAAGTCCGGTAACATTCTCATCTTCGCCTTGGTTCATGCTTGCATGACTCTCATTCAGCGGTCGGAATGCTATCGGAGCGGCGTCCAAATCTTGACATGTGCGTGATGAGTCTGCGCTTGCCCTAGCCCACGTGCTTACGGCGTGTGGTTCCGCGAATCATGAGACTCACGGGCTCGCCGCAAGCACGCAATACCGTTGGGCAGCTAAGAGCGGTTAACCTTCGGGTAGCAAGACCAACAACCCCCAGGACGAAGACCTTCAGTCCAGTGCCTTGACGCCCATGTTATAAACATGAGTGATTCTGCTTATGTGCGACTTCGGCGGCTGACTTGGAAGTGTTTATCCGCGTTGGGCAATGCCTATACCGCCTTTCCGTACAGTGTGTATAATGAGACAATGTGTTTTTTATAAAATCCTTACAGCGTTTCATCTGACGCATCTCCTTTTCTAGCACAAGCGCGATGAAGCGTTTCGTGGACGTCGTAACCATCAAATGTAGAGTTTCTATTAATCCTTTAATGAATAAGATTAATAAGGAGCACTGGTGGGTTAGTGGTATACTGAGTCGTTGCCATTAGGTTATCTCGACTCG
>JAKUAT010000023.1:0-132091 GCA_030566755.1 Entelexis tilneyi | reverse complement strand
CCGCCGTGAGTTTGTGGAGGAGCTCTGTTTTCCCGCTGTTCAGTCAAATGCGATCTACGAGAACGTTTATCTGCTGGGTACCTCGCTTGCCCGACCTGTGATTGCGAAGGCACAGATCGCCGTTGCTGAGCGTGAGGGCTGCTTCGCTGTATCGCACGGCTGCACTGGTAAGGGCAATGACCAAGTCCGCTTTGAGCTTGCCTTCTATGCTCTGAAGCCGGACGTGAAGGTTATTGCACCTTGGCGCGACCCCGAATTCATTGCGAAATTCGTCGGCCGCAAGGACCTTCTCGACTACGCTGCTGAGAAGGATATTCCTGTTGCGCAGACGAAGGCGAAGCCGTGGTCAACGGACGAGAACCTTGCGCACATTTCCTACGAGGCTGGCATTCTCGAGGACCCGGATACGACGCCGCCTAAGGACATGTGGAAACTCACTGTTGATCCTACGGATGCGCCGGATGCGCCCGAGGAGTTCACACTCGTGTTTGAGAAGGGAATCCCTGTGAAGCTCGTCTCGAAAGATGCCACTGTTACGGATCCCGTCGAGCTCTTTCTGCACGCGAACCAAATTGCGCGCCGCAACGGTGTGGGCCGTATCGACATTGTCGAAAACCGTTTCATCGGATTGAAGTCGCGTGGCTGCTACGAGACGCCTGGGCTTACGTTGCTGCGCACGGCGCACATCGACCTCGAGGGTCTTGTCCTCGATCGCGAGGTTCGCCAGGTTCGCGACCAGTTCGTGACGCCGACGTTCTCTCGTATTCTTTATAACGGGCAGTATTACTCGCCCGAGGGTGACTACTTGCGCGCGATTATCCCTCCGTCGCAGATCACCGTGAATGGCCAAGTTCGTGTCCAGGCGTACAAGGGTGGTGTTATGATTCTCGGCCGTTCCTCGGAGACCGAGAAACTGTACGACGCGACAGCCGCCTCAATGGACGAGCTCACGGATTTCGACCCGACGGACACTACGGGCTTTATCAGCGTGCAGGCGATTCGCATCAAAAAGTACGGCGAGGCGAAGCACCAGCGTGGCGAGAAGTTTTAAGTACAGCTCGCTAGCTTGAAGATGCATACAGCTACTTCCTCAATCTGCCTAATCGATTTCTCCTCGCCACTTTTTGCTAAGACAAAGTTCTTATATATGAGTGCCGCCGAGTTGCGTAATTCAGTTTTAGTGATTAACAAAAAAAAATAGCGGCGCATCTCCCAGTCACATTGCACTAAACACTCGTAGAAAGCTGTTTGAACAGGCCCCGAACCACCTCTGGCGGCTACCATCTTAGCCCTAGCCCTCTTACGTCACGACGCAACGTCACCCACCAACAGCAGTGGGATCGTACACAAAGCGGTTTTCCGTTCACTAGGCACTGGGTACATGATTTGCATCGCTCTACTGGGCAGCATTCTACCTGTGGCACTTGCGCACAACCAAGTTCCCGTGGATCCGGAGGATTCGTGGCAGGTGCGGCACATGAAACTCGAGCATGGCTACGACACATTTGACCCAAAGTCTTTCTTTACTGAGCATGACAGTGATAACTCGCGTACGTGGAACCGCGATGATATCTTGCGTTTGTATGGCCTGCAGAAGACGGAGCAGGTTGGCGATGGCACGGGCATGGGCTCAAGCGAGGACTCATTTAAGTTCTCCGAAGAGACGCGCAATCACGTTTATGGTACAATCCTCCAGCTTCTTGACACCAATCAGGACGGGATAGTTTCCATGGATGAGTGGCGGCAGTTCTGTGAGGACGGCAAAGTCTTGCCGGACTTCGGGCTGGGCACAGGACACCACGGTGACTACGAGTACGAGTACGAGGTGCACCACTGGAAAGAGTTCCATGCTGAGGACGATCCGGACGTGAAGCGGGTGCATCCTGAAGACGAGGAGCACGAGCGTCTTTATCACCAATTTGAGCACCACGACGAGAGCTGGAGCGACCATGATGCGAGCTGGGTGCGTACGCAGAACATCCCAAAGAAATTTTTAAAACAACGCGTATAGGCTGCCGACGAGCGTGTGTATGACTATGATCAATTCCGTGAAAACAAATCATCCGTAAATACTAGCTATCTCTGCATGCATATTGAGGGCGATACTGGAGGCTCTAAGCGAAACGTATATGAGAGAGTATGTATTTGTGCGGGAGTGACGCTCAAATGGCGTCACGGCCATGAATTTTCTCTATCAACACAACCCATGAAAGAATTTTACACGGGTAACATACCTCGGCGCTGCGGGCTCAACGGCCAGCAGCGAGGTGGTGGAGATCAAATGAAACATTAGCTAGGGCTCAATTTTCAGCAACGCCGGACGAAAAGACAAAGAGATACCATCAAAAAGATGCCATCATCGGCAGTGGAGAAGCACGACCAGCATGTAAAAGCCTTAAATATTACTACTCGGCCGTAGACCAGTTGCCTACAGGAAGTAGTCGTTTCGCTGCGGTTTCTGCGGTTGCAGCTTCGTGTCATCTGGAACCGCATTAAAAATTGAGAATTTCGGTTGTGTGTTCTCATCAACCTTCATGACGGATGCAACATTACCGCATCGATAGCAGTAATTCGGCGCGCTCCACACGGTCACCACATCCTTATCCTCGAAGTGGTACTTGAAACCCTCCATTACAAGCTGATGTGCGCGGGCCACAAGGTCCAGATTGTTTACGTAGTTGAACTCGCGCGCAACCTCTGAGCCAAAGAGCCACCCAGCGCCACGCGAAGAGTTTCCCCACGTTTCCACGCTCTCGTCTGGATCCGACCACATGAGGTCGGCAAACCCGCCCTCGTGCGGAATCTCCTGCGCGCGATTCAAGACGCGGATCTGGTCTAGCATGCGCACCTCGGGACTGAGGCCGCCGTGCACGCAGAGAATCTTTGCGTCGATGACTGCGGCGAGCGTCAAAAAGTCAAATACTTGGCAGCAGTGTTTCCATACTGTTACGGAACCGTACTTCGTGAGGCATTCGTCGTAAAAGCCGTAGGCTTGAGTTACCTGCCGCGATTCGTGGTTACCGCGCACAAGCGTTATTCGGTCAGGGTACAATGCCTTGAGACACATGAGCAGTGTGAAGGTCTCCAGCGAAAAATACCCCCTATCGACATAATCACCCATGAAAATATAGTTAATCGCGTCCGGGAACCCGCCTGAAACGCGGAATAGCTCGAGAAGATCGTGAAACTGACCATGGATGTCGCCACACACAGTTACCGGCGAGCTCACCGGCTGTACGTTAGATTCCTCCATAAGCAACAGCTTTACCATTTCACACAGCTGCTTCATGTCTCCCTCGCCCAAATACCGGCATTTTCGGATCTGTTCTAACCACTCTTGCGGTCCGCGCATGGTATTGACAGAACGCCAAGTGAGTCCACATCACGTGTGGCTCAGGGTACGCTCATATATGTTAGGATGAGGGAGATGATTTTGACACTCGCAAGCAGACTATCTACGGCTGTACAGCCCGCTTGCCGTTAGCCTAAATTCTTAAATAACAAGTTGTAAGGAGGCTACTGATGCATCGCAGCTCAAAATTTTTCACGCAGCAATGGCGATCGTCTCCCCTTTCCAACCTAAATCAAGTTATTAACTGCGTAGGCAGTGAGATGCTTGATAGCAGGTGTCGATAAACATCCATATGGAGCAGAGTGGCAAAGGCAAGTCCTATACTCAGATTTCCTGAAGCTTGGCTTTTTAGATCGAAATGCTATCTTTTGCAGCCATTTATATTGCAACACCGTCGCCGTATACGGAGTGCTCAGCTCTCACACTCCAATCCTGCTGGCATGTCATGCATTTCTTCTTTCCGGACCATGCATTTTGACAATCAGTGTGAATCGGGTGGCCGCATCGCCCAATTGCCACTTTGCATGTACTTGCGCCGGTTTCGCCGACAAGACACTTATGGCAAGGCCCCATGAGCTGCTCGTAGCAGAACACGCATGTCGTGTCGCACTTCTCGTAGTGCCACAAGCCTACTGGGACTGCATGCATCACATCGGCCGAAAGCCGGTAGCTTTTGGCTGCTAATGCCTCGATTTCCTCGTTTGACGCAGCGTAAGCGTCGACTGACGGTGGGTTGTGGTATGATCTTGCGTGCATCTTCCTCGGCGGGAGCTCGCTAGTGTGTCCCTCAGGATCCAATTTATAATTCACCAAGCGCGCAATCTCCTCGCCTAAATCTTTGTCTTGTAACATTTGCATATATGCCTCGTCGGCCGCGATGGGCTCCAAGAACTCTGAAGTGTTTACTGTGGGGTCATGGTCGGACATGAAAGAATCCTGGTTCAGCGACGCTTGAACATCTTCTATATTCAGGATGTTCACGAACGTTTGAGGTGCTGAATGTGCGCCCATTTGCGGCTTTCTTTGCCCGTCGGAAGAAGCCCTCCCTTCACGGTTCGATGAGTAATGTGAAGGCTGTTGACTCTAGCACAAATGAAGGCAGTAAGAATGCTGTCGAGACACTCGGAGATTCTAGCATAAACAGAGGAAGTATCAACACTGCTGAAGCACTTGGAGGGGCAGACTAATTCCCTATTTCAAAATCCCTAAAAGTTAGTACAAAGATTAGCCAAAAATAACTAGCTAGAACGTCTTATCCTTTGGTTTAGCGAGCTAACAGTTACTTTGAGTTCGCTGCAGACAGTTCATCCACGGCCTCTTCAGGTACCACTCGCCTACACTTCTGATAGTAAACCTGCGTTGAAAACATCTGCATTCCCCTAACAGTGAGACAGATAACGGCAGGGGAAAGGCTAGCGAGCATCACGGCTGCGATAAGATTAACGGTATGGCCCACAGCGACACAGTGAATATGAACCCCACACACTATTCCTGCTACTGTTCCTAGGGTCCATTGTTCAAAAAAGAGCGATACGAGATCTGATCCACAGTGCATCTGTATCATGAATGATAGACAGAATGGACCACTCAGGGAATAAAGGTTCAGCCATTCTATCATAAAATGTGTTTTGGATGAGTGATATTCTACAAGTTGCAAACCAAAGCACAATGCGATACGTAGAACGGACAGAAACGCTATTGGCTTCCCATCGGCTATATCCTCGCTCCTCCTGAACATTCTTACAATGGTGGGACACATCGAGAAAACGACAAGTAGGAATCTGGCCACCACATTATAGCGCCGTCCGGTAGGCCTTGCGAGCGCGAGGACCATAATCAGGGATATAGTTACAACGAGGATCGGGGAGTCCTTCGTAGGTCTCTCTTCTGCTGAAATAACTTTCCGTGCTATTGCGTCTAGAAAAACGACGCGAGCCTCTTCATCGAAATTTAGGCTCTCAGTGGCCATGCGATGATGCCATGCAATGCTCGAATATCCGCTGACAACACAGTGTACACCACTATCACTGTTTAAAAGAGCTATTCTCTCTACTGGGAAAGACAGAAGATTGACTTAATAGCTCAGCTTTCGGCAGGCGCCTCCTGCCTGTTGTTAAGTTGGCATATTTTAGCAGCCCAGCTGTTTTAGGTATTGACGATTTTGAGGGATGATCAGACTACATTGGTGCTGCCTGACGCATATCCCTTTATGGTGCTCTTACAACTGATTTGCGTGCGTGCATGTCCTAAACTTACTCGTACAGTCTACGACATGGCTCCTATGGCTACTCCAATAGACTACAAAAAGGAGAAGAACGCTTTATCTGGTGATGCTCATGGATCATTCGCAGAACCACTCAGCAAAGGGTACCCAGTTCTCGTTCTCATCTGGGCGCACCACTGCACGCCACGTTCCGACTTCCAACGTCTTTACTGTCGCTTTAAATGTGTCATTCAAATCTGTTCCAAAGGGGACCAACTTTGTGATTCGCCCCGAGGGGGATTGGATTGCTAGTTTGGGCTGCTTTACGAGATCTGGAGATGCAGGGAAGTGCTCAACACGGAAGGTGTACAGGTCACCGCCGCCAAGCACGCGGCACTGCGGCTCTATCACGTAAAGGTCACTGTTAGCAGCGTTGGGCGCGTTAAATCGACGCACAAATTCAAAAGGTGCGTTGTTGGACTCGCCGCTAACGTGACGTAATTCCAGTGTCCATAATAGCTCCAATTCGGCCGTCTCCGCTGGGGCCTGTATTTTGCTCTGCGCAAAGATTTGCAGCAAGGCCTGCTTTTGCCCGTATGGCACGAATGACTTAATGCGCACTTTGCGTCCGCCATCAACACCGCTGTGCGCCTGCGCCAGCGCATTCTCGCCATTTACGCGAGCGACGAGGTCTGTCGTCCCATTTGGAACGTTGAGTGTGAACTCACTCATGTCCAAATCAGACAAGCGTGTCATACCTAGCCAGAACTTGTCGAATGAGACACCATGCGCAAACGCCGCCGGGTTTGCCACAGGCAGAAGTACTGCAGTCGCTGTTGGCAAGGATGGTTTGAGAAACTGGTATTTTTGGTCATCTGGAACGTGGGTGAATATCAGCTGCGTTGGTGGAGTCAGGAAATAGAACAAGTTGACGCTGTCCTCTCCATCAGTCGCAGAATCAGTAGTGGCATCGGCATCTTGTGCGTGTCCTCCGGATAGCACGCTACTTCCTGCTGCAGCACAAAAACAGTCCAAGAATCTCCACTCGCCTTCAAGCTTCACAGCATTCCAAGAGTGCTCAGAGCTTTCGACGCTGAGCGACCCGCACTTGGCTGTCCGCAGATGGCCCTCCACCACCAGACACTCAACATCTAGAGCGTTTATCATCGCCGCCACAGTTTGAGCTAGCTCCTTTGGGGTCGCCTTGCGACTTTGCATTACGTTGTTGCCAACCTCAGTCTGTGAGACATGGGAAATATGCGTGGCACATACGAGAAATACTGCGCGAACGCGCTCAACAGGATCGCTGAGGTGTCTCCCTATCCTGCTACTGGCGAACACGGCAGGCGTCATTAGCTGCGGCCATGTTGACATCGTCAAAACCATTTCGTCTACACTGGTAAAGTCCTCAAGACGGTAGTCGTGGAAGTCGACTTCTGCTTGGTCAATTAGAGGCGCCATGAAATCATCGCAGTTTATTCCCTGAAGCTCCATGGCACGTCGGCGCTTAATCACATCGCGCTCGGTCAATGTCTTAGCGCGGTATAGATCTCGACGGATCTGAATCCATTTGCCGCCCAGATTTTTTTCCTGGCGTCCTGCACCATAGCTGCTGCCAACTGCGGCAGTTGAGTCTGTAACGGATAACCCTACACCTCCACCGTTACGGGGAGAGGTTTCGTCAGTAATTTTGTTGTAGCTGTTGGTAACAAACTTACTCGCAGAGGTGGGCTCTGAGCGCACGAACCCATTTGAAGGATAAAGATCCTCGTCTGGTTTGAACAACGGTGCGAACGAGAACATCGACTTAATACCCTTTAGCTTTGCTTTGAATGATTTAGTCGACATTGAGGAGACGACCGATTTTTGTGAAGCCCTTGACGTGGATCGCCGCAATCTGATTTGACTGTTCTTAGGAAACAGTTTCTCAAAAAAGCGGTTCCTTCCAGCGTCATCATCCTCTCCAGTTGGAAACATTACGACGGTAGCAGAGGATCCCTTGGTCTTGGAATCTCCAGCTTTACTGCTGGTTTTATTCTTTTGCGAGGAAGGCCTTGTCTTCGATACAGACATCGGCTTTTCCTCGCTATGGCCGAGACCAGTGCTGTAAGCTGAGGTGTCGATATCTAAATGGCTTCCAATGTGGTCTCCTATTGGGGTCTCGGGCTGGTAAGCCTTAGGATCGAACGGAATTTCATCATGGAGACTTGGTGATGTTGTTCGGCTCATTGAAACTCGACTGTTTAGGGCTCGAGGATCCAGGCTTCCGGGATCGTCCCAAATCGGCTCCCCATAACTGGGATTTCCATCCTTCTCGTGAAGCGGTCGAATTACAGGTCCTGTCAGTGCCGATGATTGCGGAATGGCAATGCTTGGTTCTGACTTCGAGACCGATTCAGCTGGCTCGCCAGCGGCGGCTGAAGTCTCTGAGTGAACGCTCACCTGTTGGCTTCGTCGCGACGATGATAAAGCTGGAGGGACCTTGTGAGGAGGTGCAGTGGGCGGCGGCACTTCCATCTCCGCATTGTCTGCAGGAGCAGCGGAGCGGCTCTGCACTGGCTCCACTATTCCCCACGTGTGATTGTCATCGAGCCCAAGCTCAGGGCTCAAAAGCTCTTCAGGCTGCGATTTGATGTTAATGTCATCGAGGTAACCGCGGTTGAACTCCTCGCTTATATCCTTCAGAATCTCCTGCGCCGACTTCGTACTCCTCTGAGAGCTACCTGAAGCACCGAGCCCCAGCGAGTTGCCACTACTACCCAGTTTAGAGGCGGCAACCGAGTCTAGTGGATCGCTTATTTGCAAATCAGCTAACGAGGCCGAGGCATTTCCGGCGAAAGATGCCGCTGAGGGTGTCGATTCCTGCATGCCACTGCCCTTAGTCGCCTTTAGGTGCGCGGCAGCTGACATTGTCTCTTGACCCTCATCGACATACTCAGCAAAGTTCCTCGGAAAATGCCCGACCATGCGGTTACGCTTCAGCTTCCCAGTCCACCAGTCGCCGTCACCTGTGTTCAAAACCTCGATGATATCGCCCTCGACAAAACCCAGGTCCTGCTCAGACTCTCCTGACCACGAAAAAATTGCACGCACCTTACAAGGTCCTACTGGAACCTCGTCATAGAGGAGCGGTCTTCCCATTGAATTGAAAGAGCAAGGTCGCTATAACCTGAACGAGATGTAAACAAGGTGTGTACCTGATTATTTATGAAGGGTAAGGATACAGCCGCGTTTCATGACACACGTATTACAAATATGAGATACGGTAAACAAACAAGCTGCATTATGTAGCGTCTCCGCATTATGCAACTTGGTACCGCTTTGTTGGGCAGGCACATACATTGGCGCACCAAAGTCACCTAAAAGCGTTCATAATATGTCGAGCGATTAATTTGTATGTGCGAGGTGGGTTTATCAATCCCATGCTTTTTTTTTTAAGACCTGTGCGGTCGGACACTTGAGCAACAGATATGTGGTCGTGAAGAGGGAATGTCCATGCGTTCTCTATCTAGGAAAGTGATGAAGACGAGGTCCAAAGTAGCCATCTGGAGCCTCGGTCGCATTAAGTCGAGGGCCAGGAGCTAGACTCACGCCAGTATCGTTACCCCACCAATCAATCGAGGCGAGGTGATGATAAGAAGTGCTGAAGAACACAATAAGCCCAGCGTACGAGTACCCAACAGTGATTGCAGCGTACAAAAGGTAGTTATACTTTTGCCACCACCGAGGGTAGTATCTTGGAAGATAAATCTGGAAAAGGAACCCGACATAAAGCCAAGGTGTATAATACCAGAAGTTTGAAGGAGCAAAGTTCAGAGCGCCCTGAATGAGGACCATCTCGTTCATGCTGTTGACCCATTGTAGACCTATCAGGCTTCTGATGAATACGCTATTCCGGAACCTTGAGGCGCCTGGCTTAGGAGCTGACCAGTTGTGCTTCTTAGCGTATGGAATGGCAAACCTTCTTATCGCCCAAAATGGAAGCGGATAGCACGCGCCAATAAGGAATGTCCACTTCAGACCAGGATAAAGGCCCTTGAACACACGCGCGGGGCCGATAGTTCCCCATTGGACAGCGGCGTTGAAGTAAGTCCGTGTGTTTTGGCAAGTGAACTTCACATGGTTGTCTAAACTGCACAAGTTTGGAATGGAGCCTGGTGTGATCTGCCAGAACAAGATTCCGGACTGTACAAAAGAGTTGCAGACCATATTGATTAACTGAATGCGGAACATAGGTCGTGGGGCGATGCCAGTGTAATGGCCCATTTTCAAATTCGTGATATAAGAGTCCGTCTCAGCCATGAAGTTTGTAGCGTATGCTTTCGCGACCATGAGTGCCGTACCATTACCCTGGATAGCGAGACCAATGATAAGCTCATACAGCACATTGATAATGACCTGTTGGTTTGTCGTGGCGTAGAGCACGCCACAAGGGACCATGAACACGGCTGAAAGGCCGATGCCAAAGAAAATAGTCCAGACAGGTGTGTTAGTGAATCTGTAGTGTTCAACACAAGCAATTCCCATACCGACGCAGATGCAAAGAAAGATGAGATACCACCACTCTGGCACTTCTTTATGCTTGCGTTGCGCGCGTGAGAACCTATCATCAAAGGCTTCCAGTGAAACTCTTGGGTTGCGTACAGTCTTGAAGAAGATTTTGAATGAGTAAAGGAGAATATCACCGTAGTTCAAAATCGAATAAACGATCATTGCAGGGTAGAACATGAAGAATGCACCGTAGACTACGATGTTTCCAGCGGACCAGAACGGCAGAGAATAGCTCTGATATTTCTCCTCATCGAGGTTATTCTTCTCATCCAAAACCTTGTTGACCTCCCAGGGCTCACCTCTGTTGTCGTAAAGCGTATTGGTGTTGATTGGCAAGTACGCAGTGTAGTTTGAGTTCGTCCAGAACATCGCACAAATAGCACACGCGCCAACCACCATACCCACCAAAATGGAAACAGTGGCAAAGAATGGCGTTACCATTGGGGTTGGCATGAAAATTGAAGGATCCAATGAGGGAAAAGGATTGATGCCAAGGCCTCCGTCAAGGCCACAAACACTAAGTAGATTGTTGTTTGTATGGTCGATCCAGGCCACCCAGTCCAACTGGCTGAGGAAATTGAAAACGAATTCAACAATCCAGTACCACCCAAAGTTGATAATCGAGAAGAGCCAGAAGAACTCCCACCCTTTTAGCCTCCACCCGTTGATGTTCTCGCGAGGTTCGGCCTGGATCAGGACACGCGAAAGCCTCACGCTAGGCAGAATATAGTACCACACAAGTCTGGCTGGATAAACAAGGAACGACCGGAAAAGGCCAGCCAGACCAAACCCCATAAGGTTTGTAGAGAGCGTAAGTAGGATGATGAATCCGTATCCTCTGGCATCGGAAAAGTTGTAGAACTCTTTGTTGGCCATAGCCAGAATAACATCCTGCGAGTAAGGGCTAACATTACCAACTCCCATTCCACACGTTGCCAGCATCTGCTCTTTGTAGTTCCAGTGGCCGCCGCCAAAATAGAAGCGCTTCCCGAAGCCCAACGGGATGGACCAATTTGGTAAGTAAGAGAGGAGCCTTCCGCTGTATGCGATAAGCAGTTGGATGGCGACGTTTGCAAGACTGATAGAGGGATAGCGTACCTCAAAGAAAGTGGCAAGAACTGAACCAGCGCAGGACCAAATAATAGAGTTGATGTAAACACGCATGTTCTCGTAGTTTTCGAAATCCTCCTCATCTATGGGCCTTGTGACGGCGCGTACTTCGGGATAAATTGACCAGTCGTAGATTAGAAATGCATCAAACTTCAACAAGGCCTCCCATTCCTCCTGCGCTTGTCCATCAGAGGGACCCTCCACCATAGACTGCATATGGTCGTAGAACGACTGGCTCAAGCACGGGTCACCATAATGATACTCAAGTGCCTTTTGCAAGATTTCGATACTTTCCTCCACACTATGGTCATCGAGGTGAGCAGCAATAATCTCGAGGTCTTCCGTTGACAAGTTACCATTTGCAAAATGCTCAACCTCGCTCAGAAGCCCAATGTCAGTCGTCACGCCGCCCTCCAAGGTTTCAAGAGGCACGTCTTTCTCCTTACCTTGTTTGTCCCGCCTCGCGTAGTCCTCCGAGGAACTAGGACTCAAACTCATAAGGGGCTTGTGAGGATCGCAAGAATTTTCTTAGCAAGGCTGCAGTCTACGTCCTTGGATTTAAGAGTATATATCCTTCCATGCAGTGTGGAATTAGGGCGGCATTTCGCGATGCCGTCCCTCGAGGGCTAGGTGAAATCTCAAAGAGATGCAGGGTATACGATGAGATATACGGCGCCGCTCGGACGGGTGATAGCGTATTAGGGTTGGGAAATACCCGGTAGCTAATTTTTTTGCAGGCCTCCGAACCAATGCGTGACAGCGCCGTTCGAGAACAAAACGCTGCTTGAAAAAAGCCGCTCAGAGTGGAAAAGTTATAGGTTAAAGATCTGCTGTATAAGTTCTCAAGCTGGCAGGCACGGTTGACTCTACCAGTGCCGTACACTCGGATGCTTCATGTTTAATACGTGAGTCATTGGGTGATGGGTCACTTCCCAAGCGTGCGGCAAAGATCTCACCTGCAAGAGCTGTAAGACTCCACGATATGGGGACATTGATCTGACACAACGCGACCAACGCGCCCGAAGGCTTGCGTGCATACTTTATATATTAGTCATACGGCAGCTTAGAAGAAACCTAGCCTGGAGACGACATCTCTCAGGCGACGACGCGTCAGTGGATGTTGGCACTGCCTCGCGTAGAGCAACAGTACCAGGATGTGTTTCCCGAATTAGATGTCGAGGCCGATCTCGATATTGTGCTAGTGGAGAGGCAATTTACGGATCCAGTACCTCAGAAGCCGCCCTCAACTTCTGACTTGCTCGTAGAGGTGCCCCCGCCGACGGAGGCTTTGATCGGCGTGCCCAACTATCTTGGCGCACAATCCGGCACGCCACGGTCTTTGCCTCTTAAGCACAGTAGTGGCTTTGAGCCAGCCCCACCGTCTATGAGTGAGAAATACATAGACCTTGGTTTCAACGACCAGCAGCAGCCCTGGCTGTTACCTGATACATATGTTAGGGAGGATGCCACAATGTCTCTGTACTACCCATTCAGTAGTTCTACATCAACAGACCCGCTTGATTTGCTCGGCCATATATCAAGCATGATTCGCGTTGAGTACGACATGGACGAAACAGATCTTGGGATTCTCGGATTTCTGAAATCACACTTTAGAGAGTCAATTGAGCCAGAAGTATTTGAGGTAATCATGAGCATGCTTGATTTTGGCGCCGCACTGCTGCGGCTCAAGATTTTTCCGCTTGAGCGTGCCGCGCGTGAGTCGTCCAGCGGGCCGCCTCCCGAAAATCGTAAATGTGCAGTGTGCAATTCAGCTGAATGCACCGAGTCCAACACAATCATTTTCTGCGACGGGTGCGACGTCGCTGTACACCAAGATTGCTACGGAGTTCACAGCATTCCCGAGGGCCGCTGGCTTTGCCGAAAATGCGAGTCCGCGCGCGGAGCTGACGTCAGATGTGCCTTCTGTCCGCGCCGATCGGGCGCATTTAAAAAGACGCGTGACGGGCGTTGGGCACATCTTGTCTGCGGCTTATGGATACCAGAACTTCGGGTGCCCGAGGAATCTGCATTCCTGGAGCCTATTGACGGCTTTGTAGACAAAAATCGAAACACACTTCTTTGCTATTTATGCCGGCAAAAGCACTCTGGTGCATGCATTCAGTGTGCTTATGGAAAGTGCTACACTGCTTTTCATGTAACTTGCGCTCAAATGGCGGGACTTTATATGCCGACGTATGATCACGACATTGGCGAAATGCTGAGGCATCAGAGCTATCTACCAGCATACTGCGATAAGCACATACCTTCTGCCGTATCGGACACATTCCCGCGACCAGATGTGATGGCAGCGAGAGAGGCATTCCACAACGAACATGAGGCTCTTCAAAAGCGCGAGGAGTCTATATTCGCAAAGCCGACATATCCATACTGGCGCACGGCCACTGAAACATTGGTGCTCCCTAAGGCTGTTGTCGATGCTGTCCATGCAAGCGTCGAAAAAAGACTTAATATCTGCTTATCTATTCCGGCGCTGGAGTTTCTCTGTCGCTACTGGACCATGAAGAAGGACGCACAGGGCGGCGTTATGTTTGATCGGCGACTGAAAAATGCTTTAGAGATTGCGGAGCGGCGGTCCATGCGATCCGAGTATGCTGAAGAAGAGAGTCACAGCACAGCCGAGCTTCTCGATGTCACAAACGAGCTGCTCAGTATCTTCGAAAGCGAAAACAGTAAGCCAAGAAAAGCTAGCGGAGTTTTGTCGCTTCTGCCCTCTCTGCCATCGCCAAAACGCGCCCGTCGCTGAACAGTGGTCTAGTTGCTGTTGTATTTATATTCTATTTCATGATTTTACCTGGCATTTCTTCTCGTCATATTGTTCTATGCCCCTGAGCTTATTACTTTTTCCCGGCGACAGGGATATCATTGTATGCTTTGGCGACCTTTTGCCGCCCAACGCGCTCTAGCTCTGGATCTACAAGGTCGTATGCTGGGCGATACTGGCCGGAGTCGCCAATACGAAGACTCGGATTTTGCACGGTGCTATCTGTAGCACCAAGCGACGTGAATCCTTGATCGTATAACGGACAGTAGGGAATATCAAGGACCTTGAGAAAGTTCCACACGTCGTTGTACTCCCACTCCAAAACGGGATGCACTCTAATAAAGTCCGGCCAGCCATGGTCTGTGCGCTGGATATATTCGAGCTTATCCGCCCAGGGATCTGCACGCCGGATTCCGACAAAGACTGCCTTCAATCTAGGATGAGAATGTAAGTACTCTGCGAGAGCATCCTTCATCGGCTTCGTGGACACCGTAATGTCAAGTTTGTACTTATCAGCACATTTGGCAACGAACTCGTCGACCTCGCGAAACGACCGATCCAAGCGGATGTAGATAGATTTTATTGGCTTCTGCATTGTTGCAAGTACAATGTACAGCATAACCAGACAGTCTTTACCGCCGTTAAATGACATTGCCATCTCGTCTGTCGAGAATTGGCGCTGTGCCTCGGCAACAATTTCCAGCGATTTTCTCAGCTGCTTTTTTGCTTGCTCACTAGCAGCGGCACTCCCAAGGAATGTCTGAACATATTCCGCCGCATGCTCACACGCGCTCATGTCAGTGTTTAGAGCTGCCCGAGATATTTGCCAATTGTGCCGACGGAGTACCCTTGCCCTCGGCTGTGAACTGGGCACGGCGAAATCGCATGAGTATGGCTAAGGGATGTGGGGGAACGGTGCGGGGGGTAGAAAAACTATGCGTTTGCGAGCAAGCAATGCAGACAGGTCAGCCTATTAGCAGTTCCGAGCACTCTGTCCAACTTGCTTCAGTGTTGGCCAAAATGTCAGTAGCTCTTTTTATGGCCGGCCCTAGGGACAAGCGATATTGGTGGTGTTAAATGGTGCGAGTCAGCCGCAAATGCATAAATCGCGTAGCTAGTCTGTCAGTGAGGCAGCAAGATATCAGCGAGCTTCCCGGTCTCCTGGTCTCCAGGTTTCCAGGTCTTGACATGCAAGTTTTGCATGAAGCTGCAAATTTAAACGGCTGTTTCAGGCCGATTTACTGAAGTCCACTAAAATCATTTAGCTGAGGCAGATGCCTGGACGCGAGTTTTGAGTTGCATTGATGGATAGGCTAATCAAACCTTGTTCATGGCATAATAATCTTTTCTATCTTTCGTTTTATATATACTAAGCTCGAGCTGATTGCAGCTCTGCTTCGTGATTTCATAATGAGTCCTCTTACTAGACTCGCTGTGGTGTTTGGCTCACTCGCGGCAGCAGAACAAATTGCTGCTGCAAAGTCCTCTACAGACTGCCTCTCCTCCACACAAGTAAAGAACGTGGAGCGCATTATAAACTCCATAAAGGATGACTGGGCTTCTCTAGGTAATGAAGCAAAGGGGCACAGCAGCAACAAGCTTGAGACTGCGACTAATCTTTTAGACTCAATTGAGTCGAAGACGGCGCAGTTAAAGGCCGCAGATAATAATGCGTGTATTATGACGGAAGACTTTTCTGCCCTCAACAGTAGCACCTCGGGCCTTCTGGACGTCATCCGGGAGAACCTGTCCCAGTTTTACTCCTTGGCTGACGGTGGAAAGGCTAGCGGGGGAGAGGTTTCTGCGTACGCGTCAAAAGAGAAGAAGGACAAAAGCCACTCAACTGCCATGGCAGGCGTCCATTCTCGAGCTGATGACGTTGATCTGCTCATTAACTCTATGTCACTCCAGGATAACGCGCGTTATCGTGGCGAATATCAGCCAGCCTACCAGCCCGCGCCTAGAGGCTATCAGCCTGGATATGCCCCGGGTTACCGACCGGCTCCTCAGGGGTATCAGCCCGCTTACCAGCCCGCCTACCAGCCCGCGAATCAGCCGTACCAACCTGCTCCGGCTCCCCAGGGCTACCAACAGGGTGGATATCGACAGCCTGCCCCTGCACAAGCCACACCGAACACAGGAGGGTATCAGTACCAAGGAGGCGATGCTAATTACGATCGTTCCCCACAGGAGCAGCAGCCTCAATATTTCTCTGAGTCTGCAGAAGTACCTTACCAGTACCAGCCCGTGTATCAGCCAGGATACCAGCCCGCATATCAGCCCGCTTATTATCCACCAGCCCCCCAGGCCTCCTCGGCAGGTTCACAACCAGGCCTGAACGACCAGGACGGCAATTTTATTCTACGATTTGTTGAGCGGTTAACTGAGACGCTTTTGTATCAATTAGAGGTTATTGGATTTGAATTTGGCCGCGGCGGCCGAAACAACTCGAAGCCAGCCAGCTTGGTATCTGAAACAAAGAGCGCGGTTTTGTCCCTTGCAAACAAGTTGTTAAGTCGTGTTTAGCGCATTGAAGTAAATAGTATTCATATGTCAGTTTTTATTTTCCACTCTTCATTACTGATTCTTGAGCCCTAGCTACCAAGAGCATACCAGTATATTCGCAATTGAGAGAAAAGGAACGCTCAGGTCTCGAAGGGAGTTGTCAGATTTGATTCTCGTTTTGAGCAGGCGTCTTTTAAGTTCATCTACTCAAAGTGAAACTTTGCACTAAAATTGACAAAACTTAATCAAGAGACATTTGTGGAGTAGATATACAGTGTGAATGCCCTGGTAGTCCGACAGTGTAATTGCTGCAAAAATGTACATCATTCTCCGCCTTGCCACTCTTATCGCTTTAGCTCTTCACACGGCCCTTGCCTCTAGCAAGCCGGCCTGCGACAGCTCGGTAGCCGATAGGTTCATCCAGGAGATCGATCAGTTCAATAATCTGCTTGCGAACTACGCGTCAGTGGTAAGCAGCAGCCCAACAAGTTCGAGACTAGACTTCAAAAAGAATGGTAAGCTCTTGGAGAAGCGGTCAGTGAAAACAACAGCAAGCGCGAAGATACACGCACCAGCGGCCGGAACGACAGCGAAGTTAGTCAACAATGAGCAGCATGCGAAGCCCGTAACGGCAAAAAAAGTTGATGTCACCACAAAGTCATCCGTCAGCGCGCACGTCCTATCGAGTCACACTCAGCCATCTGTGCACAGCACTTCCAAGACAGTGAGCCTGCTGTCCACGTATGTCCCTGTAGAGGAGGTCAGGCACGAGGAGCAACTTCGTCAAAGCTTCGAGGCTCTTTCACGGCAACAGACCATGCTGGACAGCATGTCTGGAACATGTGTTCCTAACTCGCACAAGGAGAAGGTAGTTTCTGGCTTCTCAAAGATGTTCTCACTATACCTCGTGCACGCCAAGGCCCTAGGCACTATGAACCATCTTGTAGCCCGCGCCCACCAGCCTGCTGGCTGGCTCACTATGGGTAACGATGTCAATTCTGGATACAATGGAGACAATTACGAGCTGACGCAGGTAACCACGACCCAATCCTCGTCCACCTTGTACCCTTACGGTTATGGATACCCTGAATACCCCGGCTATCCTCCTCCGCAGTACTCGCCTCAGTACGTCACGATAACTGTGTCACCTTCCACTGTTGACGCACCAACATCTACGGATTCAAGTGATGGAGGAGATGATAGCAGCGATGGCGACGACAGTAGCAGCGACGACACACCGGCAGCTACTGTTGCTCCTCCACCTGCACCAACTGCTAAACACCATGGACTCCTTTACGAAAGTACAATTGGTCTTCTCATGGGTTCCATTCACCTCGTTGAGAGGGTTCTTGGTATAGGGGGGTCTAGAAACATTGTGGAGGCGTCAAGCATAGGTTCATTGGAAGACCTCGTTAGCGAGGTCACCAAGCAGTATAAAGTTAAAGCATAAGCTAGCACGTAGTCGAATTATTTTTTCAAGCGTGTCCTCCAGCACGGCAAGGGGAGGCGAGGGGGTTTATGCGGAGCCCAACAACAACCCTTAAGTCCATCCCTACATCTCCTCAGATCTTCTCCGATGCGCTGCCCCACCATCGCCTGCATCTTCCTATCTAAAGCGACCTAACCCTCTCTAGATAAGTCGCCGTCCCCCGCACGCCATTTCTTTCTCTACACACACTGTACCGTACCGCACCTTGAAAATGCCTGGGCAGCACTCAAAGAACATCAAGTTCAAGCAGGCTGAGCGCAATCAGCGCATTGAGGATCTCCCTGCATATAAGGAGCCTCTAACCGATGCGGAGCGTACCATATTGAATGCGGATGTCGAGGACACCGTGAAGAGGGTTAACGCGAGTGCGATTACCCCCAAGCAGGTATTGAAGGCTTACGGAAAGCGAGCGATTGAGGCACAAGAAAAGCACAACCCGGTTACGGAAATTATGATCAAGCAGGCTGAAAATGAATGGACAAACAACACTTCTGGTCCGCTCGCTGGTATCCCTGTATCACTGAAAGACACGATTGGGGTTAGCGGCTACGATGCAACAGTGGGCACATCAAAATTCTGCGACGATCCCATGCGCGAAGACGCCGCAATTGTACGAATCTTGAAGGATGCCGGCGCGTACCCTTACGTTAAAACCAACATCCCATTCACACTGCTGTCGTTTGAGAGCTACAACGATATTTGGGGAGTCACTGAGAATCCGCATGTGCACGGCTACACTCCGGGTGGATCCTCTGGAGGCGAGTCGTCGCTCATTGCCTTCGGTGGTTCCCGTATTGGAGTAGGAACGGACGTTGCAGGGTCAGTGCGGGTTCCTGCGCACTTTAGTGGGATCTACTCGCTACGGACAACCACGGGTCGATTTCCAAAGATCGGCGCGCATACGTCAATGCCTGGCCAGGAGGGTGTTCCAGCAGTGACGTCACCCATGGCGCGTTCTCTGGGTGACCTGAGCTACTTCCTGAAAGTTGTGATTGGTATGGGGCCTTGGAATTATGACTACACGGTTGTGGAGCAGCCCTGGAAAGAAGCCAACTTGCCTAAGAAGCTCAAGTTTGGTGTTATCTGGTCAGATGGTATTGTGGACCCATCGCCGGCTTGCCAACGTGCTTTGAATCTCACCGTGGAAGCCTTGCGTGCTGAAGGACACGAGACAGTTGACTTCCAGATACCCAATGCGCTTGAAGGGCTCTCGGTTGGAGCGCAGCTCTTGTGTAGTGACGGCATTGAGGTCGCCACGCGAGCCATGTTTTGGGGCGAGCATAACGATGCAGGAGTTGCGCGCGCAAAACTGTGGGCGCGTGTGCCGCGTTTCTTGAAGCGCATTTGGGCATTCGTTGTTGAGAAGTTGTACGGAGACAAGGTCTGGGCTGAGCTGATCCGCAATTTCGGTAAGAAGTCAATCACGGAGCGTTGGGATCTTGTGTACCGTCGCGAGGCGTTCCGCGAGCAGTTTTTTAAGGCATACTTGCAGAGCGGTGTAGACTTCTTGGTCACTGTACCAAATGCAACGCCGGCGCTTCCGCATAAGGGCCTCTACCACTCTTTCAGCTCGTGTTTCTACACGTTTTTGTTCAACATCTTAGACTACCCCGCGGGAGTGTTACCGGTCATGAAGGTCGATCGAAAATTAGATGCCTTGCCGAGGACCTTCAAACTCAATTCGCTCAACGGGGTCGCCAAAGGCGCGTACCTGAACTACGACGCTGAAAAAATGCACGGCCTGCCTGTGGGTGTCCAGATTGTCGGCCGGCGATACCGCGAAGAAGACGTCTTGGCTGCAATGAAGATTACCGAAGAGGCCCTCAGGGGTCGTGGCACGCATTACACTCAGATAGCAATTTAATTAGATCGATAGTTGGGTCCTCAAAAAGAGTTATGGGTCATTAAAGATCATCAATAAATAAATGGGCTCGCTCAGTCCTCGCCTGTCAGGTCGATCACGTCGTCGTCAGATGACGTATCGGACTGAATGCGCAGAAACCGATGAGATGGAGTTATTGAGGGTGGCACGGCATAGCTGGAATCTTGATAATGACGAGCGAGATCTTTGGTCTGTTGCGACGCTTCCTGCTGTGATGCTTCCTGCTGCAATGCTTCTTGTTGCGACGCTTCCTCCGGCAACGCTTCCTGATGCGGTGCATTTTGTGATGCTTCAGAGGCAGCTGATTCCTTTTCATTTCGTTGAGGCACTTCTGGGCTATGCTCAGCGGCGCCGGCAGCTCCATTTGGCGTGGTTTCTGCCGATGCAGAGCCAGCACCGTTAAATGGAGCGTCATTTTCGGACGAACGGCCCCAGAGCATGCTATAACCAGGTACTGCCGACGACTTCTCGAACAGAACACTATTAGACCCTCGAAATGATTGTAACATCTGCGCTATTTGCAGACGCGGCTCTGGGGGCGGTGCTTGGGAGGCGAATGGTGACGAGGGGCGCGACGTTGGACCCACGGGGTCAATGGGGGGCGGTTGATCTAATGTACTGCCATTGAGCGAGTCTGTAGTTAACGGAGCGGTACCATTACTCCTAGCAGCCGCCTGGTCTGACATGGCCACAGCATCACCAGAACCCGTCTCTTCCGCTGGAGTCATTTGTTGCGACCCGGCCTGCGAATCGCTCAGGTTCGCACTGTGTGAGTTTTCCTTCCCAATATCGGTTGGCTCACGGTTGGAAACAAACGCGCCTCGCGATGGTATGGATCTCACAGGCTCCGGGGTCTCTTCATCGGTGTCAGATAGAAGATCTACCACCTCAATTTCGGGCTCAGTGCGAGCACGCTTTGCTGTCGGCTGATTTTCGTCTCCATCGCCGCTCTCGCCGCTCTCGCTGTCATCATCATCATTATGTGCCGGAACCGACCACTCGCCATCAGGGGCCACTTCCACAGCATCAACAGTATCCGGCGTCTTGCTGAGTATGGCCATGAAGAAGTCGTCAAACAGTAGCGAGTCAAACGTGATCTTTCGGTTACACACAGGACACTTCCACGTCTCCGCTTGATCTTGCAACATGAAGAATGATTCGGCATCAAAGCAATCAATGTGTTCGCACAACTGAGAGCGGACAGGGTGTTTAATGCGTGTGCGCATGACAGCATCCCGAAGCGAGTATCGCATGGCTGTGCTCTCAATGCCATCCTCATCTAGTGCGGCCTTCTGAAGATAATCCTTAGTCTGTTCGATAGTGATGTGGCGGCGTTCTTTTACAATGTTCACAAGCTTTTCAAGCGGCGTCTTATGCCCAAAGTAGACGCCCATAGCGAAGGACTTGTCGCTGACGGTGTCATACTGATTTTGGTCACTTACGTGAATTGTCACCGTGAGGCTCCTCGTCTTATCGTTTCCGGCGTTCTTCACGTAGCTCGTGAGGTCGACTGGCTTTGCCGAGCCAATATTACCCCGAACCCCGCGCGTGTTCGCCTTGACTTCGCGGTCGTCGAGAACAATGTCAACGTAAAACGGAAAATACACAGGCCTCAGATTCTGGGCTTGGGGAAGAAACTGCTGGCTGACAAGATAGACGCGGCTCGTATCGTCCCGTAAAGCACTCAAGGCTATACGGAATCGACTTGTTTGCTGTACACGACGCCTCGTGTACGGACGCATGAAGAACAGCGGAGATGCGAGAGGGGTGTCCAAAGAATAGAAAGGACTATTTTGAAATGACAGCGGCGTATGCGCAGCGAATGAGGCGCGCTTTGCAACTAAGGGGTTGGGCGCAGTGGCAACCGGCCTCGAAGGCGTTGGTGAGTTGATCGAATTAACAGCCTGCGTATAGGTCATGGGAGGCTGTACAACTCGCTGAGGCGGGCGTCCGTCGCCCCATGGGCTGCACGCATCCACCACCTGGCGGAGATGCACGAGATTCTCAAAATCACGAGAGTTGAAGTATTGCTGTGCCAGATAAAGAAGACGCTCTTGCTTCACTTTCTTAACGCCGTTCCGGCTGAGGTTGAGGTTGCGCAATATGTTGTCGAGATGCGTCACTTTGACTGCCGCATCCTTTACGACGTGAGCTATGCGGCTTAGCTCGCTCGCAGCGTTGAACGGCTCGGTCGCATTGTCGTTGTAAAGCTGTGTTCCCTGAGCGTCTTGGGCCTGTTGCGTTTGCTGAGCTCTATTGGCTGCTGCTGCTGAGGCAAGCGCTGCTGGGGAGGGCACTCCGTGCGCAGTCTGACGAGGTGGCTGCGGCGAAATTCCACTGTTCCAAGGCATGGCCATGCCCTGCGTTCCGAGCGGGCTTGCTGAAGTGTATGATCCCATAGGCTGCACAATGGCAGACAACGGCGAGAGTGACTGCGGCGGCGGGCTAGCCGATGCCGGAAGCAGTGGGCTCTGTTGAGACTCTCCATTTAAGGAGGGGCTCGGATACTGCATCATCCTCTGATCTGGTGGTGGATCAAGCGTCATCTCGCGGCTAGTCTGGCCTGAGGACCCCGAGTTCGCGGCGCGGGACGGGTCATCACTCATGGAGGAGGACCCAGCGCAAAAGTGATGGACGCAAACAGAAGGGACGCCCTGTGAAAACCTTTAAAGAGCGTTGTTGCAAACCAGCAGCAAAGAGCGGGAAGACGCGCTGCCCTAGAAGGTAGACGGACAGAGATCGTGGTAGTTAGCGCCGGTAGAATATATACGCTTACCTAACAGCAGGCCCGCCTGACTTTTTCAATGGCGAGTGCTGAAGAATTGAAGCAGAAAGGCAATGATGAGTTCAAGAAAGGGAACTTTCAGGCAGCCTGGAACGAGTATGACAAGGCTGCTGCCTTGGACCCCTCGAACCCTGTGTATTTAGCTAATCGAGCACAATGTGAGCTGAAACTCGAGCAGTATGGTAGCGCGCTGCAGAGCTGTACAGAGGCTCTTGACATAGACCCCAAGCTGGTTAAGTGTTACTACAGGCGTGCCATTGCTCTAAGCGGCATGATGCATTACAGCCGCGCCGTGAAGGATTTCCAAATGGTTGTGCAGCTCGCGCCGTCATTCGCGGAGGGTCGAACGCGCCTGCAAGCTGCGCAGAGCATGGCACGCTACATTGCGTTCCAGGCAGCCATCAAGACTGATGACGAGCCGTCCATCTTCGAGACCATCGACCTATCGTCCATGCCCGAGTCGGACGGTCCAAACACAGATCTGGAACTAGACCTTGAGAACCTAACGACGGAGGCTATTCAGCGGCTCGTGGCGCACTTCAAAGATGGCAAGCAGCTGTCGCGCAAAACGGTTTACGACATTATCATGCGTGTGGCTGCACTGTTTGACAGCGAGCCAACCATGACAGAAGTGGCACCGCCAGCGAATGGGACGATAACGGTGTGTGGAGACACACACGGACAGTTCTACGACCTTCTGAATATTTTTAACACAAACGGCTGGCCTTCAAAGCAACATTCATACTTGTTCAATGGAGATTTTGTTGACCGTGGCAGCTGGTCAACGGAAGTGGTTCTGTTGCTCTACGTGTTGAAGCTTCAGCACCCCGAGCATCTGCTCCTTAATCGCGGAAACCATGAGACTGACGCAATGAACGTGACGTACGGCTTCACGGGTGAGTGCAAGGCTAAATACAAAACGGAAAAGATCTTCAAAGCGTTTAGCGAGTCATTCTCCAAGCTGCCGCTCGCCTGTCTAATTGGCAACGCGTACCTCGTTGTGCATGGCGGCCTCTTCTCGAAGGACGGTGTCACGTTGGACGACATCCGTAATATTGACCGCTTTGCCCAGAAACAGCCGAGCCAAACAGGTCTTATGATGGAGATGCTTTGGAGCGACCCACAACCTTCGCAGGGCCTCGCGCCGAGCCGTCGCGGCATTGCGCACATGTTCGGGCCCGATGTGACAGCACGGTTCGTGGAGGAGAACAAGCTCAAGGCAGTTATCAGGTCTCATGAAGTCCGCGACGAGGGCTACGAAGAAGAGCACGCTGGCAAGCTTGTTACGGTGTTCTCAGCACCGAACTATTGCGACTCAACCGGGAACAAAGGCGCTTTCATCAACATAACGGCTGACTTGAAGCTCCAATATAAGCAGTTCACTGCCGTTAAGCACCCAGACATCCCGCCGATGGCGTACGCCTCTGGCCTTATGCGTTGATAGCCTCATGCGTTGATGGTGTTTGGCGTTTGATGAATGCCTTCTTCCTCTACAGAAACTGTTTTGAGAATCAAAAAAATCGAAAAGTATAGATCTACTTATATACATACATACCCCCCTAGTTGTAAATAGTTTGTTTGCATGAATCATTTGTGAGCGCCATGAATCCAGGTTTGATAAATAACAGTTAGCAATGCGATAGATGAGGTCAGAGTTCCTTTTCTTAGCTTAGTGTAGAACTGCTATGTCGACAGCCTATTTATTTTGGAACAACGGGCGCTGCTGCGATAACGTCCGGAGTGGCCTGGTCAGAGAAACGCTTGAAGTTGGTGTTGAACTGGTTTGCTAGCTTCACAACCTCTTCTTTGAAGTCTGCAGGGCCATGAGCCCAAGACTTAGCCGGGTTTAGAATCTCTGAAGGAACGCCAGGCACAGCCTTGGGCACCTTCAAGTTGAAGACATCAAAGTTCTCGTAGTCTGCCTTGGCGAGCTCACCAGAGTGAATGGAATCGAGAATAGCACGCGTGTACTTCAGCGGGCAGCGCTTGCCACCGCGCGCCACGGAGTTGCCGGTCCAGCCTGTGTTCAAAAGCCAAGCGTTGGCCTTGTGCTCGTTGATCTTGATAGCAAGGTCCTTGGCATAGCGAATCGGGTGCAATACGAGGAACGGTTGTCCGAAGCATGCGCTGAATGTTGCGGTTGGCTCAGTAACGCCCTCCTCAGTTCCAGCCACCTTCGATGTGTACCCGGAAATGAAGTGGAACATCACTTGCTCATTTGTGAGCTTTGAAATTGGCGGCAGCACACCGCTGGCATCACAAGTCAGCAGAACAATGTTGCTCGGGTGGTTTGGCGAAACAGCAGGGAGCAGAGCATTCGGAATGTAGTCAATAGGATAACTGCAACGAGTGTTCTCCGTGAGGCTCGTGTCGTCGTAGTCAACAAGATGGGTCTTCGAGTCGAACACAACGTTCTCGAGCACGGAGCCGTAGCGCACAGCGCGGAAGATCTCGGGCTCGTTCGCCTCAGAGAGGTTGATGCACTTTGCGTAGCATCCGCCCTCGATGTTGAACACACCGTGATCGGACCAGCAGTGCTCGTCATCACCAATGAGGTCGCGATGCACGTCGGCGCTCAAGGTGGTCTTACCTGTACCGCTGAGACCGAAGAAAAGAGTCGTGTCGCCCTTAGGACCCTGGTTTGCACTTGAGTGCAACACTAGCACGTTGTGCTTGATAGGCATGAGGTAGAACATGACCGAGAAAATACCCTTCTTCATCTCTCCGGCATACTCGGTACCGAGAATGACCATTTCCATGGCCTTGAAGTTGATGTCCACCGAGGTGTCCGAGGTCATACCGTCAGTGTAGCGGTTCGCCGGGAAACGGCCGGCGTTGTAAACCGTGAAATCTGGCTCTCCGAAGTTCTCCAGCTCTTCCTTTGTAGGACGAATCAGCATATTCGACATGAAAAGCGCATGGTACGCACGCGCGCACACAATGCGTACCTTGATGCGGTATTTTGGATCCCAGCCGGCATACGCATCAACGACGTAGAGAATTTCACGTGTGTTTAGGTAGTCAATAGCACGCTCGCGGTTGATGTTCCACGACTGCTCGCTGAGCTTGATGTTCACAGGTCCCCACCAAACGTGCTCGGTGCTACCAGGCTCGTCCACGATGCGCTTATCCTTAGGAGAGCGGCCAGTCTTACGACCCGAGTTAGCAATAAGAGCGCCAGTAGACGATAGCGCGCTACCTTTCTCGCGCGTCAGAGCGTCCTCGTATAATTGGGCAACACTTGGGTTGTGCTCGATGTGAACAAGGCTGTAATCAATGTGGGCCTGCTTGTACAGGTGCTCCTCAATTTGACTACTAGGAGGGAAGGCCTCTACACCCTCAGGGTTAATACGTGTCTTGTTGACTTGTGACATTTTGGGCGATCGATATTAAACTCCTGGCTAAATGGTGCGCACTTATATAGTGTTGGGGCTAGCTACTAGTGCGAATTCGTCCGCGAATGCTGCATGCAGCGGGGTTCGGGTATTATGCACGGATGGAGTCCTCTAAGAGCAGAGGCAGTACTGGCAAAGCCTTGATGGTGTCGCCTTTTTAAAACGCCAAGAGAGTGGGCCGAGGGCATTCAGACGCTCATGCCTTTTGCTTGATAAACTACAGTACAACAAAATGAAGTCCCACCGTGTCCACCTATTGCTTGGCGTGCCGCGAGGTTCGCGAGACTGCGGGGTAGAGGCTGCCAGCTTGACGTCATGTGATTTACCGGGGCGCCCGATTTATTATCGTACACGGCCGAATAGCGGCCGAGTCAATACCGAGGCTGGGGTTGCGCTGTGTCGATTGGTTTCTCCATCACAGTATCATGGCGTCAAATACAAAGGCAGCTGGACTGCAACTCACCAACGATGCCACTGCAAGCGTGCGTAGAAGCTCTGCTTCATTCTGCCCCTTTTTTAACTACAAGTGATTTTTTACTATATCTATTTTCTGTGCGCAACTGTCCGACAACAGTCATTTTAAGTGCCCCGGTTTCTTCCGATGCTTACCGGTTTCTTCCATAACGGCTCTAACGGCCAAAATGGTCCAGCGAGTCTCGCATATACACGACTAATCTTTAACGTAAACTCTATAATTAGCAAGTGCTGCGTGGATGGAGCCGAACGGCAAAGCTCCTTGTCCGGAAGGAATGTTTTAAATTGAATTCCAGTTCGACGTGTGCGCGTATGACCTCAATTTGCATTATTCAGAACAGGACTGAAGAAGCAGTGAAAAAGTAACTTTAGGCACTTGCCAGACACTGCATTTCTACACCTTCTCAAGTCAAGAATTTTCCGCAGTCCATGCAGTCTTGCGGTTGCAGGACCGAGTAATTAGTCGGTCGCGTGACGTGCGCGTTCTATTAGCGTCACACGTCTTTCAACTCTGTCTGGTCCCTCCCATCTCCCACCTTCGCTGAAACCCATACCCTTAGATGTCCAAAATGTAAACAAAGTGTCCAAAAGCCATTTTAAGCTAATAACTAAGTGCCAATGCCACCTCTTAGCCCAACAAAAGCGCGTGCACCACAGAGACATTATGATAATAAGAAGGGGTTCAAAGTGAAGGTCGCTGTTCGTGTACGTCCAGCAAGGAGCGATAAAGACGTGGTCGTCACAGCGCAAGGGCCTGAGGTTACTGTAGCCACGCCTGCAAATTCGCGCTCCGCTACACGAAAGTTTGCCTACGACAAGTGTTTCCCCTCTGATAGCTCACAGAAAGTCGTCTACGGCCAATTCGGGCTAGACATGGTCGAGCATGCGCTCGAGGGATACAACGCTTGTATATTTGCTTACGGACAAACGGGATCGGGCAAGTCATACACAATGCTCGGGACTGATAGTGATCCGGGATTGGTACCAAACATTTGCCAAAGTTTGTTCGACAAGGTGGTTGAGGTCCAGACTACTACAGCTGTCACCATACGCGTATCCTTCCTGGAGATATACAA
The DNA here is from genome assembly GCA_030566755.1 of Entelexis tilneyi. Taxonomy (NCBI): domain Eukaryota; kingdom Fungi; phylum Ascomycota; class Dipodascomycetes; order Dipodascales; family Trichomonascaceae; genus Entelexis; species Entelexis tilneyi. The sequence goes on along the minus strand of JAKUAT010000023.1, from coordinate 104,487 downwards.
CGAACAAGTACGGGATCTCTTAACGCCCTCGGCATCGTTACGGGTGCGAGGCACTGGAACTGATTGTTATGTCGAAGGTCTCAGCGAGTATAAGGTTACGAGTGTCAGGCAGGTGCGCGAATATCTTGACAAGGGAGCGAAGTCGCGCAGCACAGCGGCAACGAAGATGAACGATCAATCAAGCCGATCGCACGCTGTGGTCTCATTGATGATAAAGCAGCAAGTTATTGGCGGTACGAATGCGTCTACAACGGAAGAGAAGGTCTCGGTGCTGCGGCTCGTTGACTTGGCTGGTAGCGAGCGGTCCGGCTCGACTGGAGCCACAGGGGACAGGCTGAAGGAGGGTTCCAACATCAACAAATCTCTGGTCACCCTGGGAAGAGTCATTTCCAGCTTGGCTGAGCAAGCGGAACGGCCCAATTCGTCGATTCTTGTCCCTTACCGTGAGTCTATCCTTACGAGACTTCTGCAAAATAGCCTCGGCGGCAATTCGCGTACAGCGATGATTGCCTGTATTGCTCCCGACAGTCTCAATGCTGATCAGACTATCTCCACTTTAAGGTACGCAGACCAGGCCAAAAAGATCACTACGCAAGCGCAGATCAACCAAGATGTCATTAGCTCGGCTACACAGGAGGCACGTCTTGGCACAATGGAGCGGGAGCTGAATGAGCTGCGACAACAACTAAGCGCGGCGACGAATGTTAAGAGCGACGAGACTAAGCAAGACGATACTCGGCTCACTAAGTTGGTGCAGTTTTACGAAGATGAAGCTGCGCGGGAAAGAGTTCGCAGTAACATGCTTGAGATGCAGAAACTCAACGCTGAAAAACACAGCGATGAGCTCGCTGACTACTTGAGAGAGCTCACGGGGAAAGGTCTCAGCTCAATTGATCTTAGCATGGCGGAGGAGGAAGGGCCCCTAAGCTTTGAGCGCTTGCTCGCCGAGCAAGACAAGCTTGCTTGTGATGTGTTTGAGGGTCGTGCAGAGACGTCGCAAGCCCTCGGAAGGTGGAGGTCGTATCTAGATACAGCTGCCTAGAACCGAATTCCCTTTATTTATTACTCCGCCCTCATGCAGTGTCACAGAAAGCTCAGCAGAAAGCGCAACACTGTATCTTTTTGTCAGAGAGCAATACTGTGAAAGAGCTCTTTCAATATCACGCGTATCGGATGTGATGAATGTGTAACAGTTTAACCGAAGTACTTGTTCCTTTACAACGCAAATAAAACAACAGTTGTTCTGTGGCCACGTAAGGCCCTTTCAATTTCTATGGAGTTTTGACGACTAGAGCGGGCCCTCTTCTTCGCTCGCCACTCCAAGTAAACAGCAGGTCTAGGGCACTGTGGGGTCGGGCTCCAACACCTCCTCATGAGTGAGAAGGAGGAGTCCCCCAGCGATGTGTTTGTGAAGGCTGTTGACATGCCTGAAGAGCAGCAGGAGCTCGTAATCCAGTTTTGTCGCGAAGCTGTTGACAAGTACAGCAGCGAGAGCGATGTGGCGGCGTATATCAAGAAGAGCGTCGAAGCCGCGGATGGTCCGACTTGGCATTGCGTTGTTGGTATAAGCTTTGGCTCTATGGTAGCGCACACAAAGGAGCACTTCATTCACTTGAAGATCAAAGCGCCAAAACTTAGGGGATTTCAAGAAGTCAGCGTCAGGAAACCCGCAGTCGTGGACTGGTGCTATGTTCTGCTGTTCAAAACAGCATAGTGCGCTGGGTTATCTTACGCTAACTAAGGATGCAGTATTGTGCGCAATAAAATTTTAGGAGAGTCTCTTTATGGCACTGGTCGGGCCTCGAGCTCTCCAGCTGGTATGAGTTCTAAAGCCGGGACTTGCCCAGTTTCGCTCCGCAACGCACCATCATTTGACCTTTCATACAAATAACGTTTAATTGCCTCTGGATTGTATAATTCATGTTGTTTCTAAGTTTAAGGGTCGTGATCGGAGTCCTTATCGACTGATCCTAGTGTCATGCCCTTGTGAGAGCGTTCGCTATACAGCGAAATGCTGAACAAGCTACGCGGCCGTTTTCGTAAGAGGTATTAGGGTTGGGTCATGAAACCGGCGGCGGTGTGCCCCTTCAGCTTAGTAGCAGGCACTATCACGTGGCGCATCAGTACCCAGAGTAGCTCCTTCCTCCCTCCCCCTCTGAGAGACACCCTCGCGGTACATCCAAAGCATCTAAGCCAGCGCCGAGCTCCGTTGCGCACTCAATTGCAATGGACTTTGAAGACAACAATCCCCTGGGTGTCAGTGATGAGGAGATTCCGCGTGCCAGAGCTGCTGAGCCGCCGGCGTCCATCAGCAACCAGCGCATCGTCATCAGCGACGCTGGCAAGAGTCATGAGAGCGGCCAACGCGGACATATTACGTATACGATTCGGCTTGCCAATGGTACGACCGTGAGGCGGCGTTATTCTGAGTTCGAGAGCCTGCGGCGGCTTCTGAGGCGTTTCTTTCCGTGCGTCGTCGTGCCGCAAATTCCGGAGAAGCACAGCCTCAGCGCATACGCCTCAAACCCAACGCACGCCCACGAGGATGCGAAGGTCATCGAGCACCGTCAGCGCATGCTTGCCGCATTCTTGAATCGATGCATGAGCATTGAGCAGATTCACAACTCGTGGCTCTTTGAACGCTTTTTAGATCCCAACACATCATGGCGCGAGGTTCTTCAGTCGGACGCAGTTTTAGATATCCCAAAATCGCCTCTTCAGGCTCCTCCTATTGATCCTGCGCGTGCGACGGCGGCACATGCGCATCTGCCCATTCCGCCCGGAAGCGCCGCGATAAATAGTGGCGGCAGCGACGACGAGTTTCTGACCTCGGAGTCTGCCGCGCGTGAGTACGAGCATGTGATTGGTGGCGGCCTAGAGAAGCGTGCGCGCAAATTCAACAAGCATTACAGCACCCTCGCTGCGGAGTACGCAGACCTGGGAGGCCAGTTCAACAGCTTTAGCCTCGACTCCCACGGCCAGTTTGAGCAGTTTGCGCCTGCAGTCGAAAAGGTAGGGCAGGCAGTTGACCAGGGCTACATCTCAACGTCAAGGCTGGTGGACAGGTTGAGCGTTGAGTTTAGTGAGCCACTGCTTGAAACGGTGCAGATGGCCATTACCGCGCGTCAGGTGCTGAAGTACCGCAGATTGCGGGAACTACAGGTACAGATAACGAAAGACACATTACAGCACCAGCGCGGAATCCTGTCGCAGCTGCTCAAGGCCGAGAACGAGGCACAGCGCCTCAATTCTTACTTGCATGCCGATGGGCGCGTATCTGCAACCTCGCAGGGCGCGAGCATCGACGACCGTGATCACGTTGTCGATCACGATGGTGACCACGACGTCGACCACGTCATAGACCGGGAGCACGGCGACTTGCAGAGCCTGGCCAGCGTTGGAACGGACGGCGGCGAGGAGCAAAATGGGCTCGAATGGGGCGACGCCGATGAGACTATTTCCCCCACGCCGCAAGATGCTGTTGTTCCTGACGCGGTCGCGACAGATCCGGTCGCGGCCAATGGTGGTGATGAGGGCGAGGAGGCGACTGTCGTCCCTGCCCCAATCAAGCGCGGCTTCCGGCTCCCTGGTCTTTCTCACATAAATCACGCGATCCACGGCATGATGGACGTCGACCCGCAAGCGGCGCGGCGTAACAACATAACGCGCGTGCAGGAGCGGATTCAACAGCTCGAGGCGGCGCTGGGCGTCGCAGAGATAGATGCGCGCGTTGCGTTCCGAGAAGTGAAGACCGAAATTGCGCGCTACGACGAGACAAAGAACGACGATATGAAACGCTTGGTGAGAGCTTTCGTGAGGTGCCACATTGAGTGGGCCGAGAAGAATCTCGAGTCCTGGATGGAGGCAAAGCAGGCAATTGGAAATCCATAGAGCAATATATTTATTATAGCATAGTTTACAGGTCCTAATTCTTAACTTCTATCTTACCTTTTTTTTTTTTTGCTCAATTGATATTATCACACTCGCTTTGAAGCTATTACTCTTGAGACTCTATGGCAGGAGCGCCAATCTGGTACGGTCCGGCTTAATAAATCACGTGCTTGCTGCTTACGTTATCAAAAGAGTCTCCAGAGTGCATGGAGGTGACATTTTCACCGACTCCTGATCCTGTTTGGCGCATATGTTTTCCCTGCTCCTTCGTCAGGCGAAGTCTGCCATCAGGCCTCAGGCTGTGGCTAGGCTAGAGATGCCTCTGCTGTTCCAGCAACCCATGGCCATGCGATCCCCTACGACACACTTCGTGCAATCCAGGGGCATGAAGGTTGGTGCCGCTGCCAAGAAGTACTGCGCGCACTGCTACATTGTCCGGCGTAAGGGCCGCGTGTATGTTTACTGCAAGTCGAACCCGAAGCATAAGCAACGGCAAAGCTAGAACCTTTGCACTGTACATATTTTATTTTGCATGAAGTAACATTTCAGCACCCAACTCTCACTAATTAAGTATCCAAGTGTGTTTCAAAGTGACCTATACAATAATGCTCCTTACATTTCTCTCTAAGCTCACTAATATGTGTACATTGAGTCCTGCGTGCTAGCGCTTATTAGGCCAGGTATCGGTCGAGCGACTCTCCCAGAACCTCCTCTATTACAGGCACAAGCGATTTGCGCGTCTCGAGCTCAACGCTCTCATCCTCGTCATCGAGCAATTCGGCAATGAGCGGCACAAGCTGGGGAAGGTTAGCCACCCACTCTTCGCCGAGCTTGGTGTACAGGCTGCTAAGGATCTTGATCGTCCAGACCTTTTGTGTAGTTGGCGAGTCCGCCGTGATACGCTGCGCAAGACCGTCGTTGATCTTCTTGCGGTGTTGGGGCGAGCTGATGAGCGCAAGACCCGTGAGCGCCTTGATGATGAGTGGGCCATGCGTCATCGGCTCTGCGCCGAGCTGGGCCAGAAGTAGACCTAAAATGCGATCAAACCGCGAGGGAGACTGCCAAAAGTCATCCTGGTCGTAGGTAAATGATAGCGTCAGCGCCTGCAGAGCAAGCTTGCGCACAACAGCGTCACTATCAAAGTTCTCGAGCAAATTCGCAACGTCATCGAGAATGTAACCAAAATAGTTCGTTACAATGCCCTTCAGGTGTCCGAAGATCTTAATCGCCAGCTTTAAAACAGGAATTTGCCGCTTGTGGTCGCCATCGAAGCCCCACTGCACGATTTTTACGAACAACGGTCGGAATACGCGGTCGTTCAATTTGAGTACAATGGCCAGCGCGTTCTCCGTGGTGCTCGCTTCTACCTGGTTCACAAGATTTGTGTCCTCAGATGAAGAGCGTGTGGTGAAGCATGCCAGGATCAGATTCGTGAGGGTTGAGGCCTCAGCAGCAACATCTTTCTTCGCACAGCGGTCCACGACCGAGTTCAGCGCCGTGAAGAAGAGCTGCATCGATGGTAGGCCCCCCTTGAGCGTCGCACTCCAAGATTGGCTTAGTGCGCGGAGCAGCTCTCTCGGCTGGAGCTGCTCCTCAAGAACCTCCAGCACCCGCGCGCGCGGCGCAGCAGAGATGTGCGATGCTAATAACAATTCCAGCACCTGCGGCGTTTCGGGCGTCATGAACGCGGGAATGAGGCGCACGAAGCCGGCAAACAAGGAGAACGTGGCTAGCTGCAGATCATCACCTTCCTGGCCGTCTTCTTCGTCGTCCTCGTCGTCCTCGTCAACACTCATGGCATCCTCCTCAGGCTCGCCCTTCCCAGAGACTTCCGCGCGCTTTTGAATATCCGCGACCTTCGCACACAGAACCGGGAAAATGCGTGGGAAGAACCCAAATAAGGCAGCTCCTAGATGTTGGCTGAGGGTGTTGATACAGCAGATAGCCGAGATCACAACCTGTGGGTCTGAGCTCTGCAGTCCCGAGTCCCCTAAGAGCACCTGTAAGAGCTTGGTCTCAGCGTCGTGCAGCTTAGGGCCAAATTTCATGACAATCGGGTCAAGAGTGTCGATGAGCAAGCTTGTCGGCTGGCGAATAATGAGTTCCACAAACATATCCACAATCTCCTCTGCAGCCTCGAGTGCCACAGCATCATCAGAGGCTTCGTACTCAAATTTCGTGCTCACGAGTTCAAGGACCTGGCGATTATCAGCGGTGACAAGGGGGCGGATCACCTGCACAAACCGATCAATAGGCAGAAGCTCAAGGCATTTAACGAGCAGCTCCGAAGCCGCAGGCAGGGACTGCGTCAGAAGCAAGTCGACCATAGACGTTCCAAGCTGCCACTGCGTCTCGGACAATTTGCTGATCTGCGTACGCAATGGATGCGTGCCAGCGATCACTTCGCTCTCGCCCGCGGTCTTTACAAGGAACTCGTAAAGGGAGTTACAGAACCGCGGCGATGAATCAATCTCCTCGCGGATCTTAAGAAGACCAAACCGTGAGTTCTTCTCGGACTGAGAAGATGCAACGAATTTAATGTAAGCATTTATTGCTGTTAGCTGCTCGCCAACGCTAAAGGAACGCAGGAATGGCGTTGCAAAGTGCACAAGCGCCTTGGCATCTGCCAGCTTCTTCGCATTCGCGGCCGCTGCATAGCGCTGGCCAAGCAACAACAATAGCTTGTAAAGGCTCTGATCGGCTCCCAACGTTTTGATTAAGGCTCCAAACAACTTATTGCGACGGTGTCGAGGTATATGAGGGAACGCAGCAACGAAGCTCATGAGAGCCATTTCAATTTCCTCATGTTTATCGCCACAGGCAACAAGGGCAGGAATCACTTGCTCTATGGTTTGCTGAATGACGTGCGCACTGAAGTCATTGTCTAGGCGAACAGTGTTCGCACCCATGAAAGTGAAGATTGGCATGACGCTGTGCAAAACCACGTCCGGACAGAGTGTGGCCAATGCCGCTATGAGAAGCAGAAGGCGGTTCTGCACCTGTGGACTCGATGATGTACGAATGCACGACACAGCAACGTTAACCTTCAAAGTTGAGAGTTCGTTCGGCTTCACGTCGCGGCTCTTCAAACCCTCAACCAAATTAATCATACAGTTCGCAAGGAGCTCCTCCGTGTACAGCACGGGCAGTCGCGAGTCTTGGCCCAAGGCCATGAGCTCTTCGAGTATGTCGAACAAAATAGCCAGCAGCTTCGCACTCTCGTCCAGCTCATAGGCCGACCTTTCCAGGAGTTCAAGAACTAGAGTAGAGCGGCGTAAGTAGATCTCGGCAGCGGCTGTGATCTCTTGCTCGGGACCTCCACGTAACTGCACAGTGCTGCTGCTTCGCCGTCGTCGTCGCTTCGCTGTAGCTTCATTAAAGAGTGGCTTCTCCGTGTGTGAACGGTCTAGTAGCCTTGTAAATAACGCGGCCGAGAAAGGCTGCAGTTGGTTCAGCACCTCCGCAGGGTCATAAATAATAGCATCATTTACCGAGATGTCCACCATAGCCTCTGCGAGACGCTCGCGGTTTTCGGGACGCAGCACATCTGCCTTCCAGATTTCGCCAATGTGGTCGCCGGCTACGCTGGCCAACGCTGCGTCACGCTGACGCATGATTTCAATGAGGAATGAGATGCCATGAGCATCGTTTGACCTCACTGTCTTGATGAGTGCCTTGTCGAGGCCGCTCAACGGAAATTTCGCGTCGGCAGCTAGTTGTTCCCACCGCTCCTGCGTGTTCGGCTTGTTCCAGTCTTCCATGAGAGGCGCAAGCTGCTTAACAACTCCTTTGAAGCTCGCCAACGCGCGCACAGTGATCCACAGCACCTGGGGTAGCTGCGTAGTAAGAGCGTGGCTCACGAGGAAGTCACACCAAGCAGCCTTGCCTGCCTGTCGTGCCGCGTGAAAGACGTACTCACGGTCCATCACACACTCCTCGAGCGTTTCTGTCAACCGCTTAACAACGCTCTGTAGGTCGTTCTTATTTAGCCATTTAAGGCCGTTCAAATTACCCCACCGGGACGACTTCGCTGGCTTGACGTCATTGAGCCGAGCGATGAGTTCTGCGGCCCCTTGGCGAACGCGGCGTTCAGGGTCGCTCAGAAGAAAGAGTTCGATTGGGAGCGTGGCCTGGTAGTCCACTCCCTCTGCAATGCTGCTCCGCGCCCAATTCAGCGCCGCGACGCGGCTTACCGTGGGCCAAGGCCCAATAGCTATTGCCAAAGCGAATGAAAGCTCAGCATCTGGCGAGACACGGGCAATCTGGCGGAAACTATCAACGTCAAACTCAAGGCCGGATGCGCGAACCCAGAGCTGAGCGCGTGTATCCGACTGAGCAAGCGGACGATCAAGGAAAAATTTGTGCGTGCTCTGTTCCATGTTTGCTGCAGCTTCTAATATACCTTGCTTCAGAGAGGCCTCCGACACTGGCTGCGGAGGAGCCTGACTTGCAGCCTCATCCTCGCTCTCGTGTTCAGCGGGCTCCATATTTGCAGGCCTCGTGATCGATGACTGCAATGCCAGCTCTAGCTTGTCGAGCTGTGCGTCATTGAGCTTTGAAGCCGCCAGCTCAACGAACTCGACGAATGCCGCGTTCACATTTGGGCTAAACGGTCCCTTCTCATAGATGACCTCAAGCACGGCTTCAATGAGAGGCTTGCTCAAGCGTGATTGTCGCAAGATTGGCATCAGATGATGAACCTCAGCGATATCCCATCGGAGGCAGCTTAGAGCTGCCCGTTGGACGAGATTTTCTACCTTGTGACCACGAGCGGCGGCGCACAGAGCATCGCATAGCCCCACCACAGACTCGAATGCAGAGAGGAAAGCGTTCCAAATCTTTTCATTGAATGGACTGGGGTCGTCATCGCTCGACTGCACGAGCTGGGCAACGCATTGGAGGCCCTGGTGCTTTGAAATAGGAGACCAGGACATAACAATTGTCTCAGTAGCGGCGTCAAGCACGTCCTGACTGAGATTAAACTGGGTAGCTAAAACAATGAGCACCATGTAAGCAGCAATCTGAGCCTTAGGTTGCTTAGTTTGTGCGAGGACCTCGCCAACAGGAGGAAGTACCTTGTCCGTGGCTTGCTGCGGCTCTCCCTGCTCTTTGTGTGCAACGGCCACATAAATATTTACGCTGGACCAGAATACAACTTGTCTGTCGTAGGCATATCCTCGAGCTATGGTTGAGAGCTCAAAGGCGTTAACGACTTCGTGAAGTTGATGATCCTTAGCAAAAACACGAACGAGGGCAGTCTTGCTCGGACCCTGCATTGACTGCTTGCTTGTGACCAGAAATTGAAACAAAGCTGGGAACTGTGGGACCGCGACTATGTCAAGGATGCGAACAAACTCCTCGGTGTCATGCCACGGAAGCATTGCGAGCAGTAGAGCCTCTGCATTGTGAATTTGAACGTGAAAGCGGCGCACAAGCCATTCGAGGGCACGGAATGCAGGCGTGAGATGCGCGTATGCAGCCACGAGCATAAGAAACTGCTCAATCGCCTGATTGAGTGCAGCGGCCTGCTCATTATTTTGGCCGAGACGATCGAATCGTATGCTAGTCTCGCTAAAGAGAGAGTTCGAAAACGCCCCAAAACGCTTGTCTATGCTTTCTAGCTCGCGATAGGCTTCGAGGCAGTCGTAGTAAATGGACTCAAAGTCCTGGGTCGCAGCCTCTCGGGGGTCATATACAAGCGAAACACTATGGATCTTCTTCCGTTTCGACTTGTCCAGAATTGTGGCATTGTTATTTGCCCGAATTCCGGTCAGTTGCTGCGCCAATGATGTCGCCATTATTGGATTCAACAGCCTTGAAGAAGCTAGCGCTCAAAAAAATTATATTGTCAGGGAAAGGGTGGTAGTGGTTCCCGCTACAGATGCGATTATGTAATATGTCAAACCTTACGTGTGCTCCCGTTAGCCTCGTCCACTGAGCGTATGGAGGTGCGTGACACGAGACTTGGGGCACGCATGTTCTGACAGAGCCGCCCAGAGGGATCCGCCTAACGTTAGCACGCCTCACCTGTAAGACCCTGGCCGGCAGTTTTATCACTCCTCCCCCCTTTCCGTCCACTCGCTCTTTGGGTCAGCATGGACAGTGATAGTGAAAGCGAACACCCGCCTATCCTTGAGCAGAAGAAGGAGAAGTCTCGGCGACCGCCGAACACGGCCTTCCGGCAACAGCGCCTCAAGGCCTGGCAACCAATCCTGACGCCGCGCACGGTGTTGCCGCTGTTCTTTGGCGTTGCGGCCTTGTTTGCGCTTTTCGGTGGACTGCTCATCCACGCAAGCAACCAGGTTCAGGAGATCATGATCGACTACACTCGGTGCGGCCTTGACGCGGGTGTAAATGAGTTCAGTGACATGCATAACTCTAGTGTGACGTACCACACGAAAGCCGGGAATGGGGTGTTCTCGAAGCAGCCACAATGGCGGCGCGACAGCGACGGTGAGAACTGCACATTGCGGTTCGAGGTGCCTGCAACCATGAAACATCCAGTCTATCTTTTCTACCGGCTCACGAACTTCTATCAGAACCACCGTCGCTACGTACTGAGCTACAACGAGGATCAGATTGAAGGACATGCGAAGTCTGCAGAGGACCTGAAGAGCAAAGATGACTGCAAGCCGTTGATTGTGGACGATGACAATAAGCCGTACTACCCCTGTGGACTGATTGCAAACTCGATGTTCAACGATACCTTCAAGCATGAGTTGACCGGGCAGGACGGTGCGACCACCTACGAATTGACGAATGACAACATTTCGTGGTCATCAGATCGTCACCGGTTCAAGCAAACGAAATACAACAATTCGCAAGTTGTGCCGCCTAGGAATTGGGTGAAGCGGTATCCGAACGGCTACACAGATGAAAACCCCATTCCGGATGTGTCTCAGTGGGGTGAGTTCCAGAATTGGATGCGCACAGCTGGTCTACCCACGTTTGCGAAGCTCGCGCTTCGCAACGACACAGCGAATCTTGACCCGGGTGTTTACGAGCTAGACATTGGGCTGAACTTCAACACGACGATCTACAATGGCAAAAAGTTTGTGCTCCTGTCAACTCGCACTGCGATTGGCGGCCGAAACGACTTCCTCGGCATCGCATACTGCGTGGTGGCTGGCATTGCGGGTGCGCTTGGCGTTGCATTCTTGATCCAGCACATTGTGAAGCCACGGCGTCTCGGGGACCACTCGTATCTGTCGTGGAACCAGGAAGCGCGGCAATGAGGCTCGTTTCGAGGCTCGTTCGCACCGACGGAATCCTGTTACTCTGTAGACTCTGTAAAGCTTTTTTTCGTATTTAAATGTGACCTCAACCTATTGCATTCATCTTTGGGTTTCAAGTCGAGGCGATATTAAGATAGTAGCTCGCCATCTGTTACAAGCGCCCATGTCACAAATGCAGCTCGAGGCCAGAACTACAGTGGCGGGCTAACTTTTATCTTCGTAATTGTGAACGTCACTCAAAGTGATCTACAAGCAACTTTTTCCCGATAGGAGGAGCTCCAGTGCTTGTGCCACGACGAGCGATCTCTACATCTTTGTCCACGACGTCTTCAGAGTTTAGACGCTTTAAATCTACTACGTATAGACTCCAAGGCTGCCAACGTCCTGCGTGGTAGCTGGGTACAGTTTGGAAGTGTGAAGGGCGCCAGCACCAAAACGCTTAGTCTCTCTCTTTGCTGGTTTAGGAGCGCTTCGGCAGCTCAGCGGGCTTCGTTGGTCGCGGAGCGTCGAGGAAGTAGCGCGACTGCAGTGCTTGTGGAGGCGTCACACGCTTCAAGGGGTCCATGACGATCATTGCGCACAACAGATCTAGCGCCTTGTCGCTAGCGGCCGAAAACAGAGCCTGGAGCTGCGCGCGGCCCGGCGGCGGGTGGCGGATCTTGAATGCTCCAGAGCGCTGATACTCCGGGAGTGAGTCGAGCTTGGGCCACTGCGCCGGTGTAGGGGTCCCAAGGGCCTTGAATGTAATGTCGAGCTGATTCGCGTCGGACTGGCCCGCCAGGTACGGGACGCGCAGCATCATTTCGGCAAAAATCATCCCCACCGCCCAAATGTCAATGGCACCAGTGTAGTGGCGCGCGCCTAGCAGCAGCTCTGGCGCACGGTACCAGCGCGTGACGACGGTCGGGGTGAGACGCTCGTGAGGCACGAGGGCCATTGTGCGACCGAGACCGAAATCAGCGATTTTTAGCTGCCCGTCTGGGGCAATGAGCAAGTTAGACGGTTTGAGATCGCGGTGGAGTACTAGGTTGCGATGGCAGTGGTGCACGCCGCGTAGCGTCATGAGCAGCCACGACTTCACGTCGGCCTCGCTGAACACAAGCTTTGTGTCCTTGATAAGCATCTCAAGATCCGACGGCAGAAACTCGAGCACCAGATTAAGATTGCCCTCCTCAGAAACGAAGACGTCCAGCAGCTCAATCACGTTCGGGTGGCGCATTTCCTGCAAGAACTTAACCTCGCGGATCGCAGACATGTCGAGCCCGTCCTTGAACTCGTTCACCTTGATCATCTTCACGGCTATGCGCTCATTCGTCGCTGTATTCTGACCCACATATACCTCGGCATACGTGCCTTCCCCGACCTTTTTCTCCTTCGTGTAGCGCACGGCCACCACCTCGGACATGGCTGAGCTAAGATTCACACTGGATCGGGTGGGATATATTAGGAAGGTTGTGAAGAAAGTGCTCGAGCGAGGGTGCGCCAAACCATCGCCAGTTGCGTGAAAAGCCAAACCCGGTACTCGGGATATTTCCTTAACCGATTCTAAGTGTTTACTATATTAGCCTCGCTATTTGAGATATGGGTGGCCGGTGCGGCCGCTGCACATGATAGTGTCCAGCGCTACGCCCCGTCCTCTATCTAGTTCTCCTGGCCAGCAAGAAGCGTGAAGACAGGCGCATTCAGCTTCTCACGCCCCTTCAAAAAGAGCAGCTCCTTCAGGAACACGTACTCGAGCACCTGGGCGCCGGCCTGCACAGCGAGGTTGCCAGCTGCCGCAGCTGAGCCGCCGGTGGCAATGATATCGTCAACAATAACCACACGGTCGCCCTTCTGTAACGCGCTCTTTTGCAGCGCAAAGCTGTCGGCGCCGTACTCCTTCTCGAACGCCGCCGTGTAGAGGTCGCCTGGCAGCTTTCCGGCCTTGCGAACGGGCACAAACGAGATGCCGAGCTGCAGCGCAAGCGTCGGGCCAAACAGGAATCCGCGCGCGTCGAGACCAATGATCACGGTGGGCTTCAACGGCTCGATGTGCTGCTTAAGACCGTCGATCAGCAGTTGGAACGTCTTGGCATTCTGAAAGATGGGCAGAATATCCTCGAAAAGAACCCCCTTCTGGGGAAAGTCCGGGTAGACTGCGATCGCCTTATTCAGCTCACTGCGAATCTCGTCGAGCGATTGCATGGGCAGCAGCAGATATTCTATTTTGGCGATAAATTTCCGATTATAAGCTGTCAAGGTAAGGGTCTTTTGAGCGGGCTGATTTCTTCAGCGCGCCAGCCGCCTTCTACAGTGTCTTTTTATATTTTTGCGGTGTTCAGCGCTATTCTCGCTCTAGCCTTAATTTCTTTATTTGCTAAACCATCAGAAGCTCAGTCTTCAGGAAACTTGATTGCGCGCGCTAATTAGAAAACGCACGGCCCCTTCTGCATGAAACACATAACCGTGATGGGTTGTGCATCACACGGCCGGCACGCAATCCCAACTTGTCTGTAGCATGCTATTATTATTTCTTCCTTTTCTGGTGGTATAAAAAATTACATTGACAACGCCTACACTAGCGAATCACGGTCAGGTACTCGCGCGCAGCGGCCTGAATTTGCGCCAGCTTCTGAGGCAGCCGAACGCGCTGGAAGTGCGCTGCCTGTGCGCTAGTGAGCGCGTCGGCGATAGTCCAAGAAAATACCTGCCGGTGGTCCGTCACAAGCCCCACCTTTGCACCGCTCTCATAAACAACCACCTTGTTATGGTCCTTGAAGTTGAACTGCATCGATCCGTCCGTGAGCACGAACATGATGTAGTCCTGCGACTTGCGCACAGCGTAGACAACCTCGCCGGACGACACATCGCCGCCACGTCGCTGCGGTTCTACAGCATGGCCAAGCTCGCGGTCCATGTACTTGCGCACATAGTTTAGAACCTCTACCTTCTTCCCGCGCCGCGGGTCCGCCGTGTCGGCCGCTGTGCGGTGAAGCGTCAAGCTGCCTGGATTCGACTTCTTTTCGTAGTACATGTAAGTTCCGAACACGGGATCCATACGCATGCTTGTGTTGTCGCGAAACAGGGTACCAACAGCGCCATCACTGAGACAGTATGCCACGCCCCAATTCTCCTCGAAGTCTGCCCACCGTGTCACAAACACGGGTGGGTCGACAGGCTGCCGGCTGCTGCTCTGCGGCCGTACACCAAGTTCCTGTGTCTCGAGCATACTTGCAATAGTGTTTGCCGTTGCTCGCAGCCCTGTGCGCAGCGCGCCGAGCACATTGCGGGTGCTCGTCGATGCAGGTCGCATCAGCGGCCGTACTGAGCCACTCATAGCCGGCCGCGGGCCGCCAAACGCCGACGATGCTGCAGATACTGTCGAAGCAACGCTCGAGACGGAGCTCGCGCGCGATGCTGCATTCGGCACACCGTTGCCTGCGCCCTCAGCGCCAAGACCGCCGCCAACCCCTGTGGACGTGCGCGCGGCCAGCGGTGCCGCTGTGTACCGGAATCGAGGCCGGTAGTCGGGCTGCTGCCGTCTGTCGGCGGGACTGTCCTCGGCAATGGGAGGCACGTCGCGTCCGCTACGACCTACAACAGGACTGTCGCACACGGGCTCGTCCTGCTGTACGGGCTCAAACTGCAGCTGCTTGTACTTGTCGCGCGTGGAAGGCGGCGAGATTGACTCGGGGAGCACTTGCGCGCTCGTCGTTTGCTGAATCTCGATCGCGCTCACGTCCTCCACCACGCGGTGACGGCCGAGCTCGTGCAGGCCTGCTGCCTTGACGACAGCAGCAAGGTTCGCCTTCGACTCGGCGGGCAGAGCGCTCAGCTTTACGGGGGCTTGAAGAGCCGATGCTGGCACGGAGCGCACCATTGTGCCGTCTCTAACCCAAGGGTGGTCCAAGCACTCCTGCAGGGTCGGGCGCATTTCCGGCAGTGGGTGGAGCATGCGCTTTATGAGATCTTTCGCCTCGGGCGATACACGGCGTGCGTTGTTCTGTAATTCTGCACCTCGCGGCTGCGGAAACACGAGCTCGTGGTGCTTTATGCGATCATATATATCCTCGACATCGCGCTCCTGGAATGGCGGGCGGCCCACAACCATTGCGTAGAGTATGATGCCAACAGCCCAAATGTCCGTAGGAAGCCCGTGGGCGTGCGGGCGGCGCAGCACCTCAGGCGAGATGTAGTTTGGCGTGCCGCAGACTGTATAGCGCCGCCGGTTCTGCGAGACGCGAGCAGCGAGCCCAAAATCGCCCACTTTCAGGTTCATGTCCTTATCGAGAAAGATGTTTCCGAGTTTCAGATCGCGGTGCAGAACACCGCGCGCGTGCATATAGCCAACGGCTCCGAGAAGTTGCACAAAAAAGAAGCGCGCCTCTGTCTCGCTCAGCCGCTCGCGACGGTGCACCATATCTGATAAGCTCTGATTCTCGCACATCTCAAGAAGCATGTACACGTTGGTCGGGTCCTCAAAACAGTCCACAAAGCGGACAATATTCGGATGCTCCATAGCTTTGTGAATTTTAATTTCTGTGATGAGCTTCGAGCGCGTCTTCTGACTCGTTAGCGCAGCCTTCGCCAGCGTCTTTGCTGCGTAGCGCTGGTCGTTTGCGTCATGGACCTCGAAGCAGCGCGCAAAGCCGCCCTCGCCGATGCAGCCGCCGCGCTCGTAGCGGATACCGTTGCCTGTAATCATGGCTGGCGGCGTTTGGCACATAGAACTAGGCTTCACTTTCTTGCGTTTCTTCTGCTGTGCATTGGCCTGCTGCGCAAGCGGCGTCTGGGGCTTCAGGCCTGCTGTAGCCGCATGCAGAGCCGGTTGGTGGTTCTGGTCGAGAGCCGTTAGCGGGCCCTCACGGCGGGGCAAATCCCTTACGGGGGTGTGTATGGATGCACCTCCCATCGACAGATTTCCGCGGCTTGTTCTGGCTGTAATTACGATAGGTAGCCAACCGGCTTATTTTATAGAACCTGTGTTTGTGTGGATGTTTGTAAACAGCCCGCGTGCATGTAGCATTAGTCATCTAGTCTCGATTTGGGAATGAGAAAACACCGGTCACGGCTCCGCGGGTTTCTGCGCGTTCTAACTGAAGAAGAGGACGGTCGTAGCATTTGTCTGCGCGGCAATGTATTAAACGCCTTATTTGTGTAGCCGCAGCCTACTGTGCCAGAGAATACTAAGTCTTGCGCGCCTTCGTTGTGAAGACACCGCGCGCATATTGGGCTAGGGCAAGGTTAGGGTGACGCACTCAGCGTCGCATTGATAACCAGAGCAAAGAAGCACCGCGCAGCAGCGAGATACATAAGTTGCACGCTCTGCTCTTTTTAGTGAGTGACAGAAGCAAGGGCCGGAGTGCCATTGATAATGTGGTTGCGGAGTTGTCTGACGTATTTCGCTTTTTTCACGGAAATTAAGCGTCCGATTCGCGCATAGATAGGTAGGCGTATATATTACGCGAGCTAAAGTGAGTTGAAAACGAGCTTCATCTCAGGTTTACGACCCTGATTCGTTTGAATCGGCAACACGGGCTGCGTTTTCAATTAAGATTCCGCTCTTAAGACTGGACAGTGCGGTGTAACACAACGCAGACCGGTTTGCGTACTCCAGACAGAGGGACCACTATATATAGAGAGCATATGCTTGCAAAAACAATTGAATATCTACTGGAAATACATACATGTATCCTGCCCATAAACAGGGAGCTAGCTGCCTATTGGCCGAAAACGTTGAGGAACTTCTCGGCGAGGTTGCGCACCTGCGAACCAACCGAGCGACCCTGGGGCTCCTGGAGGAAGCGCTCGTAGCCGGCGGAGTGGCTTTGCGTGGCACGGGCGAACGCCTTCTGGAAGTTGATGTGGGTCGGCTGAGCAGCGAGACGCGCACTTTGCGCGCTGTAGGCTGGGTCCGTCTGCAGCGCCTCAAACGCGCGCGAGGCCTGGCTGAGGTACATCTCGGCCCGCGTCGCGTGGATGAATCCGCGCTCCATCAGGTCGTCTCCGGCGCTTGAGAGCAACGCGGTCATCTCGGCAGGAGCCACGATCGCCTCAGCAAGAGCGTGTGCGTACTTCTCAACCTCCTCAATCATACCAAGAAGGCCGTGAGCAGTCGGGCGCGCATCAGCAACAGCAGGCGCCGTCGGCTGGACCTCGGCAACGGGCGTGAAAACGGAAGTGAGCGTTGTAGGCTCGACAAGAGATGTGGTTGCAACGCCGGGAGAGCCGTAGATCGTGACGACCGAGCCGGGGATGGTCGTGTAGAGAGTGGTTGCCGTGTTCTGGTTGAAGGTCTCGGTGAAGTAGCTCGAAAATGCTACCGTAGACAGGGCGCCGCCACCAACCGTGGAATAGCCACCGCCGCCCATCATGCCGCCCCAGCAGCAGAAGTCGACAATTTGCGACGAGGCGAACTTTACGTACCACGGGTGGTTTGGCGCCTCAGCGCCAGCGTTAGGCACAGCAGCCACGGCGACACCGGCCGCGGCAAGCGCAAGGGAAGCAGAAGCAAGTGAGAACATGAGGGAGTGAATAGAAGTTGGTAGGTGAGGTCCAACGGAGGCCCTCTGCTCCAAGACTTTATACTTCAACAGGCGCGCAACAAAGTTTGATTCGCGGAGCTAAGAGGTCTCGGCCAGTGTTTCACCGTGGCTCACCTTCGCAAGCTCGCAGCCGCAGGCCGGCTAGGCGCGAACGCACTTCGCTTCGTATCGCCAATAAGGTTGTTCTCAAACTCAAACGAGAATGCTAATTTGCAAAGTTACGCAAGATTTTTTTTCAGCTCAGCAATTGAACTCAAAGCCTGCAGCGAACCCAAGCACTCGCGCATGCTAAGGCTGCGCGACCTCTGCCGGGTTGCCCAGGTCCGAACCGTGTGCGTCTGTCACGCTCGCGAAGTATGACGGAGCGATGGTGCCGTCAATCCCAGGACTCAACACGGCTCCGTTCGCCGCAATGAAGAACGGGATGCCGTCTCGCAGCGCGCGTGCTGCGTCTATATATATGCGTACCTGCGCATTTGTTCGCATTCCGCTGCGCACCCCGTCCGCACCAGGCAGACCCTGCGCCATGTGGATATGCAGCCGCTTCATGCGCTTGAGACCTTCTACACGGATGCGTTCCCAGGCCGCTAGATTAGTGCCGTGGACTACTATAGGCGGCAGATCCTTCTCTAACGTAACGGCGCGCATGTCAACCTGGACATCTGCAGAGTGGCCCTGCACGGCGCGGATCTGCGCGCCATCCGCACTCAACTCGTATCGCCCCTTTTTATCGGCAGCTACAACGGCAGCTATGCTCTCCGGTGTAGCACCTAGCTTCGCATACTGGGGTTGGCTAATGAGATCGCCTATTCGGCACCAGCCCTCAGGGCTCTGAGGGATGCCCTGCGCCTTCGCAGCATGACGCAATGTCTTTGCGAGAGCGCGGCTGAGCTGCTCCCCGGGGCCTTTTGGCGCGCGCGGCGGCCTTGTCGACATCGCGCAGCTAGCGAAGAGTAGTATGTGATGATGCTCAAGCAGTATGACTATTAGTGCGACAGGGACCAGAAACACTGCAGTGGAAAAAAGTGCGCGGGCGCAAACGCTTGTTTCAGGGGCATAAACACTAAAACGGGCACCGTGTGGTAATTACTGCATGCCAAAGCGCGGATCACGGCGAGGCCGCCAAATCACCAGCCGCGCGCACTCCTGACTGATAACCTGCCCTAACCTGACGCGCTGCTCAACGTTCGATTTAATATACCCACACACTGCCATTTCACACTTCGCCGTGTCGGCTGTGTCAGAGCTGTGTCAGCAGCGCTCGTTTTCATAACTCCCACCGCGATCATCCGGCGCACCACGATCATAGCGGTTTCTGCTCAACGCGTCTCGGCCCAGCGTGCGCTTATCACGAGCACCTTAATCTACCAGGTTCGCCCCCCGCGCCCGCGACACCGTTCGACGCAGAACGCACAGGTATCTGGCATCCTTCCTCGATCTGCCTGGTTGGGACGCAAAAAATAAATGGGAGCCGACGACGTGATCACGCACATCGAGCCGCCGAAGTCGCGGGAGCAGCTCGCGCTGCTGCTCATGCGGTGGAACGCGCTTCGAAAAATGGGTGTTGACGCCTCGCATGCAAATCCGGAAATGCGACATCTCACAGTAATGCTCCGCAATATTGCGCGCCAGCAGCGCGAGTACGAGGAGCGAAAGCAGCGGCTCGAGGCCGCACGTCATACGCATGCTGCCGCATCGGCCGCCCCAGCATTACTGCGTGCTCAAGTAGCCGCATTCAAGCTTCTCTCGCGTGGCGTGGACATCCCTGACCACATTCGAGACGAGCTTTCCGCTGACGCGCCCTCCATGACGGCGCCTAGCTCTGAGCGGGAGCCTTCGTCACTGCGGAGCACTGCTTTAAAACTTGAGGACCGCGAAGCGCGCATTCTTGGTGCACATGGCACCGTGCGCGAGGTCGAGATCCGGAACCGCCTCGCGCATAGAGTCGTAGAACTAGAGCGGCTTTCGAGTAACCTCGGCACAATCGATGCGCAGAACGCCGACCTCATAGCGCCAGACGAACTTTTAAATACGGCCGATGATCTTAAGTTCCGGGCACTTATCGAACTCAAGAGCCTGCGGCTGCTCGCAAAACAAAAGTCGCTAAGGCAGCACGCTGTGTACAACTACGCGGCGGCGGGTGAGTCTGCCTACTTGGGTACAAGCCAGTTACTACGCGGAATGAACCGCCGCATCAAGGCCACATCTGCGCAGGAGCTGCAACTGACTGCCGAGCTAGAGCGTCGGCAGCGTCACGAGCGCGAACAGCAGGCGCGTCACTCGCAGATTGAGCTTACAAAGGCCGCTGTCAAACGCGCTGCTGAGTTCAAGCAGCAGCGCGAGCAGCACCGCGCGCGCAAGGTCGCATTTGTGAAGCACGTTACACAGTTTCACGCGCAGATTGAGCGCGAGGAATCGCGCCGCGCTGAGCGTACGGCGCGCCAGCGTCTCCAGGCGCTGCGCTCAAATGATGAGGAGGCCTACATCAAGCTGCTTGACCAAACAAAAGATACGCGTATTACGCACCTTCTTAAACAAACGAACCAATTCCTCGCGAGCCTCAGCGAGGCTGTGCGCGTGCAGCAGGCGGAGTCTGGCTCTGCGGCGCCTCCGACGGAGGAGGAGCTCGAGAAAATCGATTATTACGAGGTTGCACACCGCATCAAGGAGCCGGTCGCAAGGCAGGCAAGCATTCTTGTTGGAGGAGAGCTCAAAGAGTACCAGGTACGCGGTCTCGAGTGGATGATTTCGCTTGTAAACAACAATCTGAACGGAATTCTCGCCGATGAAATGGGCCTTGGTAAGACCATCCAAACCATCTCGCTCATCACATATCTGATTGACGCAAAGAAGTGGACGGGGCCATTCCTCGTGATTGTCCCGCTCTCCACTATCACAAACTGGACAGTCGAGTTCGATAAGTGGGCGCCAAGCGTGCGTAAAATCGTGTACAAGGGCCCGCCCAATGCGCGTAAGGCGCAACAGGCCATTGTGCGCAGCGGTGATTTCCAGGTCTTGCTCACGACCTATGAGTATGTGATCAAGGACCGCCTGCTGTTGTCGAAAATCCGATGGCAGCACATGATCATTGACGAGGGCCACCGCATGAAGAACACGCAGTCGAAGCTCAGCTACACGCTGGTGCACCATTACTACTCGCGGCACCGGCTCATTCTCACGGGCACGCCTCTCCAAAATAACCTACCAGAGCTGTGGGCGCTGCTCAACTTTGTGCTGCCGAAGATTTTCAACTCGCAGAAGACGTTCGACGAATGGTTCAACACACCCTTCGCAAACACGGGTGGCCAGGACAAGATGGAGCTCACCGAAGAGGAAACGCTGCTTGTTATCCGACGTCTGCACAAGGTATTGCGGCCGTTCTTACTGCGCCGTCTGAAGAAGGATGTCGAGAAGGACCTGCCCGACAAGGTCGAGCGCGTGATCAAGTGCAAGATGAGCTCGTTGCAGCAAACGCTGTACGAGCAAATGCTCAAGTACGGCCTTATCTACACCGGCCCCAATGAGACTACGAGCGGTTCGAATCGGCCTGGCGGGAGCGGTCTGCGCAGCCTTAACAATCGTATCATGCAGCTGCGAAAGATATGCAACCACCCCTACGTTTTCAAGGAGGTAGAAGACACTGTCGATGCAACGCACCTGCAGTTTAACCTGTTGTGGCGCACGGCCGGAAAATTCGAGTTGCTCGATCGCATTCTGCCCAAGTTCAGGGCAACAGGCCACCGCGTCCTCATCTTCTTCCAGATGACATCAGTCATGGACATCATGGAGGACTACCTCAGGTACCGCAACCTGAAGTATCTGCGGCTTGACGGTATGACGCGCGCCGAGGACCGCAGCGCGAAGCTGAAGGAGTTCAACGCTCCCAACAGCGAGTACTTCTGCTTTTTGCTCAGTACGCGAGCAGGTGGACTCGGACTGAACCTCCAGAGTGCTGACACCGTTATCATATACGACACAGACTGGAACCCTTTCCAGGACCTGCAGGCCCAGGACCGTGCACACCGCATCGGCCAGACCAAAGAGGTGCGGATTTTGCGTCTCATCACGGAGCACACCATCGAGGAAGCGATCCTCGACCGTGCGTTGTCGAAGCTCGAGATAGACGGCAAGGTCATCCAGGCCGGTAAGTTCGACAACAAATCTACAAACGAGGAGCAGGAAGCGTTTTTGCGCAGCCTGATGGAAGCCGAGGAAGTACGGCGCGAGCAGAAGGACCAAGGCGAAGAAGAGTTTGATGACGAAGAGCTGAACCAGATTCTGGCTCGCAACGACGACGAGATCGAGAGGTTCCACGAGCTGGATGTCCAGCGCGAGGCCGAGGACGCAGGCAAGCCGCGTCTTTTCTCGTATGATGAGCTGCCGGATGTTTACAAAGAGGACATAGGCAAGCGCATGAGCGGACAGGCTTACGAAGAAATCAGCACGAGACGCGAGCGTCGGCGGATCCTTTTCGATGACGACGCAAGCGACATTGACTCCGAAGAGGATAGCGGAAAGCCGTCGCGCCGGAGTCCAAAACGGAGCGCGTCGCCTGCTATGAACGGAAACGGTGTCGGCAATGGTGATAAAAAGCGCAAATTTGAAGACATTGACGAGCTGACTGCGCGTGCCAACAGCGTGCTTGAAGAGATCATGGCGCAGACGGCAGACGACCCGCCGCACTCGCGCGCAGCAATATTCCTTGAGTTGCCATCCCGAGAAGACTACCCAGACTACTACAAGGTGATTCGCAAGCCGATTTCGCTGGCGGAGATACAGGCAAAGCTGGACGCACAGGAGTACAGCACGTTTGCTGAGTTCCGTGCCGACCTAATGCAAATGTTTACGAACGCGCGCACTTACAACCGCGAAGGCTCAGAAGTATACGAAGACGCCAATGTCCTCGAAAAGTTGGTTAATGCACGGCAATAGCGCCGCCTGAGGACTCGATTAAAAAACTGTAAATTAACTATAATACAACCGGATGATTTTGATGAAGCCTAAGCTTCAGGACTAGAGCGGCTCAAGACCGAGAAATTGTGGAATATACAACTAGTATCCAAGTGGAGGTATCCAAGTGGAGGTATCCAAGAGGAGGGGGGCTGGAAAGGGCCACGCCATGCACCAAGTACGTAGCATGCTTTGCCGCTGGCCACAGATAACAAATAAAGTCTGTGCCCAGGGCCGGGACGCTCTCGCGGTCAATAGACTGCTCCAAAAACATACGCCGTCTGTATCGGACGACGACGGGTGCATGATGCCGCAAGTGCAGAGCTGTTATTACTTCACCACGCAATATTCGCCTACCTCTGAAATCGACGCAGAACCAGAACACCCGATGCATGGTTTGACTGTGAGTATGAATGTGTGAGAGTGTGTACGGCCTAGGAGACGCGAGTAGAGCGCCGCCATCGGTCCGACACGCTGGCTTAACCTAGAGGTCGCCACAGGCAAGCGAAAAGTTAGACGAGAGTGTATTAATATCGTTTGCGTGAGTCATGCGTGGTTAGCCGACGCGGTTGCTTGGGCTTCTGAGGTGGCTTCTGCGGATGGTGCTGTGGCTCCTGCCGTGGCGGTTGCGGTTGCTGCCGCTGCGCTGGTTGTGGAGCTGCAGGAGCCTGCTGCACAGGCGGTTGCACATCACTGCTCGCCGCCCGCGTGCGCTGCTTCGCCTCCCAGTCGTGCCACTCATCAACAAATGCCAGCTTCAAGGGATCCGCCTGCGGCTCCTCGCTGAAATACTGGTGCTGCAAGGCATCCTCAGCGCTCAAGCGTTTTGCCGGGTTGAGGGCGAGCAGTTTGGTTATAAGGTCAAGACATGCCGGAGAGACGGGATTACCCTCCAGCACGCCAGCCAACGTCCGCGGGTGCGGAGGCGTCTGCATCGGCAACGCGTCGAAGAGCGGGACCCACGGCAGATTGACGCGGTCAGGCCACTCTTCAACAGACGGAACACCCATGATGTCGTAAATGGCCTGGAGCTGCGAGATTTCGTCCTTGCCATGGAATAGCGGCACGCGGAGGAACAGCTCGACCAGCAAACAGCCCACCCCCCACTCGTCGACCTCGAGGCCGTAGCGGTCTGCGCCAAGCAGCAGCTCGGGCGGACGGTACCAAAGCGTGATAACGCGGTTTGTGTATCGCGCGGCTGGGCGCACGACATCGACGTAGCGCGCAAGGCCAAAGTCGGCCAGCTTGATAACGCCGTCTGAGGTGACCAAAATGTTTGAGCCCTTAATGTCGCGGTGCATGACCATGCGCGCGTGCAGAAACGCAAGGGCGGCCGTTGTTTGCAGTATGAGGGATTTGACGTTACCCTCTGAGATCTTGAGGTCCTTGTTAAGCAGCAGCCCTGCAAGATCGTGCTCGATGTAGTCGAACGCCATATAAATGTCTGCGCGGGAGACGACAATCTCATTGAGGCGAACAACGTTCTCGTGTCGGAGCATTTGCAGTAGCTTGATCTCGCGAGCCGCCGTAATTGGCAGTCCCTCACGCTGTGATTCGAGCCGTAGCCGCTTCATGGCATACACCTTCTGTGTGTTCGTGTCAATAGCCTTGTACACTTTCCCGTACGTGCCCTGGCCGACCTGCGCAACATAGCGGAACGGAGGGCCCTGAATGACGGCCGTGTTGAGTACCTCGCGTGGTGCTGAGTTGGGTGCCGGTTTTGGTGCCGATTTTGGTGCTGCTGGGTTTGGTGTCGCGCTCGGTGCCGATTTTCCATTGAACTTGTGCCCCGGTTTCGTCCAAGCTTGATCCTGCCGCCGCTTCTTTGGAGCAGCTGCCGGTCCTGCGGCAGCGCCCGGGGCAGCAGCACCGGCGTGTGGGCGCTTGGGCGGCTTTTGCGAAAACTCCGAGTCTTCTTGTGGCGGCTTTGTCTGCTTGCGGCGGTTATTGTACCATCGCTGACGGCCTTTCTGCAGCCCTTCACGACCCTGGCTCGGGCCCTTAGTGCTCATCAACGCAGGGCCAGTACCGATGGCAAGAGGTCGAACGCTCGAGCAGCAGGCGCGCGCTGTGCGGACGGCGTGGGCCGGGCAGCATATTCGAATCACCTGACCGAGGAAAGTGCACACGGAGTGAGACAGGTACGCGAGCTGGGCAGGAACGGGGAGCGGCATTTCGAGGCAAGAAAGTCCGGGCAAAGCAATGGCGCAGTTCTACGATCCTCTGTATACTGGAACTGCAGCTGTTGCCTCTGCGAACAGATCACGTTTTAGGGCTGCGCGCTGGCCCCCCTCGCAGCCGAAGCTGATTGTGTGAACCCGGCCGCTCTTACTATGACCGCCAGAACGGACCGCAATTCTGCAGACCGACAGTTTTTATTTACTCGCACTATAACTGCGGCGCTGTTCGGGGCAAATTGGCCTTGCTGGGCCGCCAATAGCAGCGCGTGCAATTGCGATTAATGTTGTCCGACTAATCAGGTGGTCGCCACTGTCTACCCTTTTCTGTCTTCCCCCGGTGTGCTAGTTTGCCGTAAACAGTCTTCAATGTTGAGAACACTTTTGCGCAACCCCACTGCTCGAGTGCAGTCCGCTCCCCGTCTGCAGCCGATGCTGCGGCTGCGCCCGCTGTCGACAGAGATCCGCAGCGCCATCGACTCTGCCGTGAAGTCTGCGCCCGTTGTCCTGTTCATGAAAGGCACGCCTGAGGCTCCTGCATGCGGGTTCAGCCGCAACTCGATTCAGATTCTTGGCTACCAGGGCGTGGATCCCAGCAAGTTTGCGGCCTACAACGTCCTTGAGGACCAGGAGCTGCGCAACGGCATCAAGGAGTACAGCTCGTGGCCGACGATCCCACAGCTGTACATCAACAAAGAGTTTGTGGGCGGTCACGACATCATCGTCGAAATGTCGCAGGATGGCACGCTCGCGGACCTATTGGAGAAGGAACAGGTTCTCATAGAGCAGTAGGCCAGTGGCCTCATTTAAGGTCTTAAGTAGTTGTATATAGCGGCAGCGCAGGTGCTGAAACTAGGAAATGAATAAAATAGAGTGCCAACAATGCGCAGGTGGGGCGCGGGCCTGTATGCCGAGAGCCCAGATGACTGGGCGCCGCATGCAGCGCAGTATGCCGACGTAGGACGCATTGTGCTGGCGAGTCCAACCGCTCACTAAAGCTTAGGGGAGACGGCGGTCAAAGTACCCGCTTGCAGACATGAGGGTAGTGGAGGTATCGAGCATCCACTCGCCCACCTCGAGGTACTTCGCAAGGAAGTTCTTTGCGTCTGGGTTCTCGACTGAGTTCGAGCGCAGAGTGAGGCCCGAGCTCCGACGCACGCCGGCTATTATGGTTGAAATTAGAACGGCGTCAAACGAGTAGTGCAGAAGGCGTCCAATCGTGCCCATGTTGCCAAACAGGTATGCTAAGTAAAGGTAAATCGTTGTGGAAGCGGTGGCGGCTGGGGTGTGAGCGTGTACTGCTGTGTGATCAGCGAAGGTTAAGGGGATCAATTAGGTCATGGGATTTCCGGTTTCTGGCGAGGCAGCTGAACTAACTCTAAGGAGATGAACGTGGGAGAAGACGGCCCACGCAAATAACTACATTAGGGAGGACCGGGAATTCATTGCATGTCCGAGCTCGGCAACTCTACAGGCATTTCAGCTCAGCCTGCGTGAAAAAAAAAAGAAAAGCGTTGCATACAAATTGCAACTGCCAAGCATGGAACGTGCCATCCGGACGCCGTTCTAGATAAGATGGCTGGATGCGTTATTGCTAACCTGACCTGTACCACCTTCCTAAGGTCAAAGATACAACACACGCTACCGTGTGGTCAAATAACCAACCTAGGACTCGAACCGGACACGCACCTAAACTAAAACAGCAGCTATGCAGCTTCGCCAAACCCTTTAAAGGCGTTATTAATGGGAATACTGGCCCTATACGGAGGCTCAATGGGCTCCGCGATACGCTGTAGCGACCTCATACTGTCACGCAAATCCTCTCAAATGAAATCGTCGGCAGCGCTTTGAATTGTTCTGCTGCAGCACGGCGATGGTGAACCTCCGGTACCCCGCGCTGAGTCGCGTCCCGCTGCCCGGCGGGCCCAAGAACACGACGTACATCATACGCGACAACTTCAAGCGCCACATGTACGCTGAGAACGAGGTGAACCGCAAGGCGCTGAAATACCTCGCGCAGAACACAACGCTGCCTATGAAGACGCGGGTTGAGGCGCAGCTGCAGCTTCACGCAATGCCCCACTACACGCGCCCGACACAAATCAAGAACCGCTGCATTGAGAGTGGATACGGCCGCAGCGTTATCAAGGACTTCCGGCTGTGCCGCATCAAGTTTCGCGAGCTTGCGCTGCAGGGCGACCTTCCCGGCGTTCGCAAGGCCAGCTGGTGAGCAGGTTGCGAGTGCTCGAGAAGTTACTCCCTTCCTTCAGCTAGCCGTGCTGCTGTCGCAGCCGCGAGAGAAGGTTTCTGCTAGCCTCTCTAACGAAGCCGCTGAATCTCTAAGACGGCACTACATTGTCGTTATTGAGTGTGCGCAGCATGCGCTGGCAATGCACATATAAATTAAAAGCCTTCCGGCTCCTGTCGTCGCTCAGCTTGTTCGAGCGATGCTAAATATTGTACAGACTATACGAGCTCTCAGATGCCTGTGCACCGTTTACAAATGAAAATGACATCCTTTTTAGCGATACAGCTACTGTGTCCTGTCATGTGTGTCCCCGTCTTCACTGCGTGAAGCGCGTGTGTTTGTGCCATTGCTTAACGCAGCACAAATGCCGCAGGCCATGCCTCACACTGCGCCACGCGGCTGGCCAAGTCCACATAAATACTTCAATACACTTTTGACAAATGCGAAATTAAACTCTATAGAAGCTCACGACGGCGCGGCCTCGCCACGCCCTACAAGGCGCTTCCTCGGCAGTGCAGAGGCATGCCGATCCGATTTGCGGCGCTGATGTGACCCTAACCCATTATGTCACCTGTGCATGTGACGCTAGGTCGGCGAATTAAAAAATCCGGATCGGCCGCCCATATATATACGCTGAACGCCCATCGGAGTGGCAAAGGCAGGCGCTGTATGCGGTTCTTTGATACCGAGAGCTCGTTTCCGTACTCATGGGAGGAGGTAACTAGAGCGAACTGGCGCAAGTATCCGAACGAAATAACGACGCATGTCGAGACCGTCGACGTTCTGCGCCGCGAGGTCGACGCGAAAACCGGGGTGCTCCGCACTGAGCGCCTCATTGGCTGCCGCCAGCCCATGCCGGCGTGGCTGGCGCGCTTCATCGGCAACAACCGCGCGTTCGTGCGCGAGGTAAGCGAGATTGACCCGCGCAAGGGCACGCTGACCATGAGGTCGCGAAACCTCGACCACTGCAGCGTTTTGTCCGTGTTTGAGACTGTGACATACCAGAGGGACAGCGCTGCACCACTAAGTCAGACACAGTTCTCGCAGCAGGCGACCTTCGTGTCCAGCCTCAGCTTCAAGCGTTTGTGCTCGAAGATTGAGGAGTTCTCCATCCAGCGCTTCGCGCAGAATGCGGCGCTCGGCCGCGATGCATTTGAGCTTGTGCTCACGCGCCTCAATCAGGCAACGGCAAAAGCATAGACCACATAGACCGTGCTTGTCTGATTGCGCGCGCCACGCGAACCTCTCTGCCTAAACCTCTTTGCCAAACAGCGACACGCAGTGCATGCGTGCATGACCCCCCTGCCAGCGCCTCCAGTGTTAGGGCCGCCTTTTCTATTCATTGTTGATACCAGGTCGCCAATTACGGGGCCAGCTGGGGAATACGCTGAGTTTGGCGCGTCCGCAGAAGGAAGCAAAAGGAAGCGGCTGCAGCTCAGTTCGAGCCGGCGCCTAGCGCTACGTCTCGAAAGTGGCCAAAGCAATGTGCGTAGGCCCTTTGCCGGGCTCACTGACGGCGCTTCACGTCTCGTTATAGAATCAACGTTAGAGAGAAACTGAGCCGCAACGGGTGACCCAGCTGATGCGCTACTGTAAGTCAGTACTGGGTATAATCGCGTGTGTAATATTAATGAGTTTTAAAAATACTGCATTTTGCTCTGCTCTGTCTTTGCACCTCATCCGATTGCACTAAACTCGAGTCTCACAGCTCACTTCTGCGGGCTTTCTATCGAGATCGATTACGTTCGTTGGCTCGCTGCTGCGCAGCGATAAAACCCGCTTGCCTAATTAGCGCTTCGCAGCGATAGGACACGGGGCTAGGGTGAATGTTGGGCGAGGGTCGCTGCCAGAAAGTCTCTGAACTTTTTTCTCATTGAAAAAAAGCTCAGGTACTGCTGCACCGTTTGGCTCACTGCACAATGGGAGGCACGCAAATAGCCAAGAAAATTGACAGCGTAACCGCTGTATTTGAAAATGGGTTTCTGAAAACCCTGGGCAAACACCCATCTGCAGATGCCGCGACGCCCGCGCCCGCCTCTCCAGAGGTGCGATCGCCGGCAAGCTTAAAGTCTGACGAGAGCGACGCCGAGTCAATTGAACCCGAGGATGGGGCACAGCGTGACGAGTGGGCCGTCAAGGGCAAGCGCCGGCGCTACTTTGGTTTCATCATGAGCCGCCGCTTCTGGATCGCGTTCGTCATCGGCCAGATCATTTCGATGTGCCTTGTCTGCACGAACTCAATGACGACAGAAATGGGCAACGCCGGGACGTCGATGCCGCTGTTCCAGAACTTGCTCAACTACGCTCTGTTGTGCGTTATTTACAACCCGTACATGTGGTACCGCTACGGGTTCAAGAAGTGGTTCCGAATTCTTGTGCGCGACAGCTGGCGGTTCTTCGTACTTGCGTTCATTGACGTCCAGGGAAACTACTTCGTCACGCTTGCGTACGAGTACACAAACTTGCTGAGCGCGGCACTGCTCGACAATTTTGCTATCGTTGTGGTTGTTATTCTCAGCTTTGTGTTTTTGCACGTTCGCTACCACTGGTCGCAGTATCTGGGCATTCTTGTCACAATTGGCGGTATGGCTCTTCTCATTGTCTCCGACCATCTCACGGGCAAGGACTATTCTGCGCCAGACCCCGTGAAGGGTGATCTCTTTGTGCTGCTTGGCGCAGCCTGCTACGGCTTCAGCAACACGTTTGAGGAGTTCCTCGTGAGCGAGCGCCCAATTTATGAGGTGCTCGGCATGCTCGGGTTCTGGGCCACAGGGATCAATGGGGTCGAGCTCGCTATCTTTGGCCGCAAGGACCTGCAGCACGCAGTGTGGACTGGCAAAGTGGGCGGCTACCTCACGGGGTACACGCTTACCATGTTCCTGCTTTACCACCTTGCGCCCATCATGTTCCGCATCTCGTCGGCCGCGTTCTACAACCTGAACACTCTCACCTCAGACTTTTGGTCGCTGCTGGTCGGGACCGAGGCGTTTGGATACCATGTGTACTGGCTGTACCCGGTCGGCTTTGTGTTCACAATTATTGGAATTGTGTGCTACTGCGCGGCACCAATGAATGATCTTGGTGAGGCCGTAAAACCGTGGCTTGGAGAAGACCAGAATAAGGGCGTCAAAGGCCTGGGAACTGCACGACACGCCCAGGAGCATCGCCGTCGACACCGCGCGTCGCATAGCACAGCGGGAGACGTGGAGGAGCAAGCCTCCGGCCCACAGCCACCCACCACGCCAGAGAGCGCACCCCCAGTTCCAATGAAGCAGCCGGATGTGGAAGTAAGCTCAACCGCAAGTCGACCGAAGGATACGGCACACGTAGTTTCGCAGAGAGTTGCCAATGACACTAATACCGGAGATCCCAGCAGCTCTGGCACCACGAGCTTATAGTTTTCCTCGTGTTGATGTATTAAGATTAATGAATTATCAAATTGTACACACTGCAAAGCAGCGCTTGCACGGCGCACGTCCTCGCGCTCACAAGCGCTGCATGTGTTCTTCAGCCCGCAGCTTTGTACTTATATGTGTTTCAATGTCCTGAGGCCGGAATCGCTGCAACGCGCTGCTGCTCAAGTTCAAATTTACATTTAAAATCATTCTACGAATCACTGCCGATACTGGTGCCAATGGCCCTAAGACGCACGGGCATATTACGAACCGTGGGGACTGAGCTGCGAAGGCCTGTGTAAACGGCGCTACGGGGGAAGTTAAGGGTTTCCCCTATCTCCCCTGCTGCTGCAGAGAGACACCACCATCCGGTGGCGGCCGCCGTGGCGCCACTCCTAGGTCACGTGCTAATCTTATGGATTCTTGGGAGTTCCGGGCCCGGTTTACGCATAGTCAAGTCCCGCTACTGAAAAAAGCCGTAAAGGCCCTCAACTCATCCTCGCCCCTTCTCCCAACCACCACCCCCGGACCACCCCTCACACCATGGCGAAGCGACTCAGAAAGGAGCTCTCAGACCTGCGAAATGACCCACCAGCATCGTGCTCGGCAGGACCAGTCGGCGATGACCTGTTCCATTGGCAGGCGACCATACTTGGCCCGGCGGACTCGCCGTACGCAAACGGGCTGTTCTTCCTCAACCTGCAGTTCCCGCCGGACTACCCACATAAGCCACCCAAGGTGACGTTTCAGACTAAGATCTATCATCCGAATATCAACGCCTCCGGCGCTATCTGTGTCGACGTGCTCAAGGACAACTGGTCGCCTGTGCTGACCGTTCCAAAGCTGCTGCTCTCAATCTCGTCTCTGCTCACCGATCCGAACTTCGACGACCCGCTTGTCGCTGAAATTTCAAATCAGGCGCAGCAGGACAAGGAGAAGTTCGAGGCCACGGCAAAGGAGTGGACGCGGAAGTACGCTATGTGAGGCGCTGCATTGTATTGAGGGGTCTGTAAACTAGTCAGGAAGCCGCCCTTCCAACCCACATACACATATAAGTATATACAAACATCAAAAAGGCGGCCCCCCTGGTCAGCACTGCGCGCCCTTAACAACCATGACAGTGACGTGGCCTCAAGGCTAGCGCGCCTGTGTCATAATGCAAGGTCGATCCGACAAATAGCGCCGCGCGGGATGCTGGCCGCACCTGTACGCCGTAGAGACATTAAAGTACCTAAGTTCTAGCCTACTGATGGCTGAACAGCGGCTGCTCGCCCTGTGGTTTTTGTGGCCGCCCCTGCCCCGACGACTAAACCTCACACGCATTCAGCCCCTGGAGGCTGGCCGGCTCGAGGGAGTCCTCAACTAATCAGTCTTAGTCCCACCGGCTCCTCTCCACTCCATACGAACACCAGCTGCCAATGTATCCCTACGGCCAGCCCCCGGGTGGGCAACAGCAAGGGGGGTATAATTACCAGCCGTACAATCAGCAGTATCAGCAGCAATATCCGCAGTACCAGCCGTCATTTCAGCAGCAGACGTTTCAATCGGGTCAGCCTACCGGCCAGCCGCTGCAACAACCAATGGCCCAGTCCATGGGCATTTCGCCACAGCCAATGGCACCCGCATCAACGGGAGCTCCTCAGGGTTTCAATCAGCCGCTAGTCGGTGCGCAAACTGGTTTCGGGACGGGCATGGCTACGGGCATGGCGTCCGGCGGTCTCGGAACCCAGTTTGGGGCCCAGGTCCAGGCGGCGCAGCAGCAGGGCAATCCAGGAGCATTCATTCCGAACAAGCGGCTCTCGTTTGTCACGCCAGAGGACCAGCAGAACTTCACGCAGCTCTTCCGCGCTTCCCTCAGCCCAGGCGAGCAGGCCCTCAATGGCGAGGTTGCGCGCCAGGTGCTGCTCAGATCCAACCTGCCTAACACCACGCTTGGCGATATATGGCACCTCGCAGACACAACACGCAGTGGAACCCTCATGTTTCCCGAGTTTGTGCTCGCTATGTATTTGTGCTCGCGCTGCTTGCGCGGCGAATCTGTACCGGCCACGCTTGACCTGCGTATCAAAAAGGAGGTTCAAGACATGGTAGACGAGATCAGCTTTGGTGCCGCGGATACTCGAGACTCTGCCGCATCGACTGAAGCTCAGCAGTTTTCTGCCTTGCGCCAGCAGACGACAGGCTTTCAGCCACAGGCAACAGGTTTCCAGCCGCAAGCAACAGGTTTCCAGTCGATGGCGCCTGGTTTCCAGCCTCAATCAACTGGTTTCCAGCCTCAATCGGCGGGGTTCACTGGTCTGCAAAGCCAGCCTACTGGCGGTTTCACTGGTCCGCAAAGTCAGCCTACCGGCGGTTTTACAGGTCTACAAGGCCAGCCTACTGGCGGATTCACTGGTATGCAAAATCAGCCGACTGGTGGCTTTACCGGTCTTCAAAGCCAGGCCACTGGCGGCTTCTCTGGTCTACAAAACCAGCCAACTGGGGGGTTCACTGGTTTACAAAATCAGCCCACTGGTGGCTTTACTGGTTTACAGAATCAGCCCACTGGTGGCTACGTCCAGCCGCAGTCTACAGGCTTCGGTCTGCAGTCTCAAGCGACGGGGCCTCTGCAGACCCAAACCACAGGATCTGCCCTCGGAATGCTACAGGCACGGCCGCCAATGCAGTCCCAGGTAACAGGAGGATTCGCTGGCATGCAGAGACAGCCGACCGGCCCGCTTCAGAGCCAGATTACTGGTGGCTTCTCTGGCGTCGGGCTGCAGTCTCAGCCCACGGGCCCGTTGCAATCGCAGACCACAGGTGGCTTCACCGATCTGCAAAGCCAGGCGACTGGCGGCGGCTTTGCGCCGCTTACCGCAATGCCCACTGGAAAGCCGGGCCAATGGGGCTTCACGAACGCTACGACTACGGGCCTAGATACATTCCGCACGCAGTTCACACCGCAAGCCACAGGATCGCAGGCGTTCGTGATGCAACAGCAACTGCAAGCGCAGTCCCAACAGGGTCTCGGCATTGCGATGTCGAAGGATGAGAAACGCAAGTACGATGAGATCTTTGGTCAGTGGGACAAGTCAAACTCGGGCCGCATTGACGGAAAAGTGGCTATCGAGGTGTTCGGCAAATCCGGCCTCCCAAACACCGATCTCGAGAAAATATGGACACTTTGTGATGCGAAGAATGTCGGCAAGCTCAATCGAGATGAGTTTGCCGTGGCTATGCACCTGATCTTCCGCAAGCTACACGGCCACGATATTCCCACCCGTTTACCGCCCGAGCTTGTGCCGCCTAGCCAGAAGGGCCTCGACGAGAGCGTCGAACGCATGAAGGCTTCGCTCCGCCAATCGAAGCCGCTCACTCCGAAGCCCTCGGCGTCTCAGTCACAACAGCAGCAGCAGCAACAGTCTCGCCAGAGTGCGGCTGTTTTTAGGAATGATGATAGCGCACTAGGTGAGTACCGCTCGGCATCGCGGCACCGATCCTCGGGCGGGGCAGCAGGCCAGACTCTGTCGCCGTCCAAACCAACGGCATCTTCGTCATCAAGCGACTCCGGCATCCAGGAGCTTGTGCGCCAGGTCCGCGAAAAGCGAATCTTGCTCGATGCTGCTGACACGCAGGACGATGACGACATGGAGGCTGAAAAGGCTATTGAAACGCAGAACGTGCGTGGCGTGGCTGATCTCAAGGAGCGCATTCGTAAAGTCCAGGCAGAGCTCGATGCGCGAGGCTCGGGCGCCAGTGGGAGCTCGAGCAATGACAGCACTGAACGTCAGGATCTTTTGCGCAAGCTTCAAACGATGAGCGACGAGCTCCCGCAGCTCATGTCTCGAATCCGCAATGTTGAAGGCGAGATCAGCAGTACGCGTTTGGCGATTATGCAGCGCAAGTTTGAGAAGGACCATCCAGAGGCAAAGATCGCTGGCACTGGACCGGGCGGCGCGGTCACAGATTCGGACCGTGCTGCTGCACGCCGAAAGGCAGAAGTAAAGGCCCGTATTGCTGCCATCACTGGCAAGCAGGCGGGGCCTGGGGCTGGTGGCAGCGCCTTCGACGAGCTCGAGAAGCAGTTTGCCGCTGCGAAGCAACAAGCCGAGTCAGAGAGCGCTGTCAACGAGCAATCGCTTGGCGAGTTGGAGCGGAGCCTTGCAACGCTTGAGCGAGATCTTCGTTCCCAACTCAAAAGCGATGCAGATCCGCGCGCCGACCGCGATCGTCGCCGGTGGGAAGAGGCAATTGGCGTCGAGCCCGAAGTCAAGGATTTTATTCTAGAGATCCGTAAGCTAGGCGTCAGTAGTGCTGCTGCGCCTGGGGCTAGTCGCGCTGCGACCAGCACCAGCTCGCTGCCGAGCCTGAGTGCCGCTTCAAGTCAAGTGTCCGCTAGCGTGTCGCCAGCCTCATCAGGAGCCGCTTCGCCAGCTCCAGAGAAAAAGGAGACGGCGCAGGAACGAGTGGCTCGGATTCGCGCTGAAGCTCAGCGGCGTACTCGCGAAAAACTCGCTCAGTCGGGGGTGACGCGCCATCGCCGTAGCGTGGACGCGACGAAAGCCGAGCCCTCGCCTCAGCCTGAGCCTGTGAAGTCTCCAGAACCTACGACGGCCCCTAAAGCGCAGCCGGCTGTGGCGCAAAGCCAGCCCTCGTCTTCATCTCCCGCTGCAAAGACAGCAGCGCCGTCTTCAGCCGCTGCACCGGTAGCTCCTGCCCCCCAGGATACAGCGGATTCAGACAACGAGGAGGAACAGCGCATGCGCCGCGAGCTCGAAGCCGAGCGTAAGCGTATCGACGAAAAAGAGGCGCGGCGTCAAAAGCGCATCGCAGACATGCAGGCAGAGCGCGAGCGTTTGAAGCAACGCGAAGCGGCAATGAAAGCCCAGCAAAGTCAAAATGATAAGGACGACGAGGATGATTGGGGCGACACGCCGGCCTCAGCTGCACCCACATGGCGCCCTCAGCAGTCTCGCCCTTCGGGCTCGGAAGAGCCTAAGCCCGATGTCAAGACGCCAAAGGTCGAGTCTACCGTGAAGCGTCCCTCATGGATGCCTACCACTAGTTCGCCAGAGAAGAAGAAGGAAAGCGCCGCACCCTCGCCATCCCCTGCTGCTGGATCGGCAGCTGCTACGGCTCCCACTGCTCCTACTGCTCCCGGGACATCAGCACAGGAGAAATCGCCGCAGGCCCCAGCTGCGTCCGCACCGGCCCAGGCTGCGGCCCAGGCTGCGCCAAGTGGTAGCTTCAACCCATTCCATCGGCCACCAGTGCCAGCAGCATCGACAACTACGCCGGCACCGCCAGCACCTGCACGCGGGGGTGGCGATGACTGGGGATCAGATGCAAGCGAGGCAGAGAATAGTGACGATGAGGCTGGTCCTCGTGATGGCGCTACGCCTGCTCAACTGGCGTCCCTCTTGTTTGGCACCATGGGCCCTCAGCGTCCTCAGCCGACGGGTCCACCGGCACAGGCGCCCGCTGCGCCTGCTGCGCGGGAACCCCACTCGGCGCCGGATCTTGAAGCTGAAGCCTCGCGTGAGCCTGAGGTTCATACTGAGACCCCCTCCGCTCCATCTATAGATGCGGAGCCGGCGGCCACCGAGGCTGCTGCTAGTGCATTCCCTCCATCTGAGCCCTCATTTGCGCAAGCAGCAAATACTGAAGAGCAGCCTGATCACCAGCTCTATAATGGTCAAGGAGACGCCCAGCAGCAGCACGCTCAGCCTTACAATCATCAGGCTAATGGCTACTCGGCTGAACACCAGAGTTCATACGGCGATCCACAAGGATATGACCAACATTCGTACGAACCGCGCGCTGCTCAGACGCAACAAAACTGGGCGCCTGCTCCAGCCACAGAGGCACCACCTTTGCCGCCGCAAGCGCCGCCAGCGCCGCCAAGTGCGCCGCCAAGTGCGCCGCCGGCACCGCCTGTCGAGGAGTGGGACGATGGCGACGACTTTGATTTCCAAGATGCGCCGTCTGCTCCGCAGGCAGCCCCTCCGCCTCCGCCGGCTGCTGCAGCTCCCAGCGCTCCGCCGGCGCCTCCACCTCCGCCGCCAGCATTCGACGTACCCCCACCACCCCCTGTGGCCCCTGCGTTTGGCGCACCGCCGCCACCACCAGGCCCACCGCCGCCTCCTGCCCCCGTGGCGCCTCCGCCGCCGGCAGCTGCAGCCACTAATGGAAAGGCTAGTGGTGGGGACGCTCCGGCGCTGGGCAACGCGCTCTTGGGTGAGATCAGCACTGGAGGGTTCAAACTCAAAAAGGTGGACAAATCTCAGCAGCACATCAGCGCGGGCAATGGTCTAGGCCGCGTGCTTTGATAAATGGGCTGAGCGCCGTGTAAAAAGAAATCTATAAATAAGACTATGTATAGGCAACAGAATTAGCTCTTTGTATATGCGAACTTTTGTAAAGCCGCGATCTTTTCTAGTACGCTGGGCTCGCCCTCGTCGTCGTTGGCTACACCTGTGCCCGTTGCGCGCATCACGTCTCGTTTGTCGGCCTCCACGAAAGACGAGGTGCGGGACGTAGCCGTCAAAGGGCCTCGGCTCGTTTGCGGCGACACTGTTGACTTGAATCGCAGAGCCATGTCATCGGCATCCCCATTGGAACTCATCTTTGAACTCCGGCGTGTGGGCGTCGATACATCTGCGGTCGTATCTGTGCGAAGCGCTTTGAGAGGCATCTCGCTTTCTTTAAAGTCAGCCTGAGGGCGTTTCAATGATGAGGGGCCCAACGAAGCACGGATGCTCGCCGGAGGAGTGGGCATTATCAGCGTGTTCTCTTTGTTAGCTTCGCTCGCAGCTTGCAGGCGAATGGCCGGGCTCGACTTGAAAAATGGGGACGTCAGTGTGTTCGCAGTGGGTGTGCTCGGCAGGCGCCGGTCCATCATAGAGCGCACAGCCGTCTTCGACGAGTACTTGCTAGGTGCAGCGTGGGCATAGGGGGGCAACTTCGCGACAAATTGCGCCACGGCCGGCGAAACAGGTAGCAGTCTTTTCGGGTTATTGGGGTCCACAACACAGCGGGCAATGCGATGAGCATCAGGACGAGGAAGAAGGGTGCCAATAACTGCGTCAACAAGCTGCGTATTAAAAGACCCCGCCTCAGGGTCATTCAGGTGCACAATATTGCAGGTCTTTGGATCCCACACGCGCTGGAATTGGAATGCTAGATCGGCGCGCTTTGCCTCGGCGACAAATACTTGCTCAATGCGACCACTGCGCAGTAGCGATGTACATATGGACATGAGGTCGCCGGCGTGATTTTTGACAAGAGCACTCGTCTTTACTGGTCCCAGTCCCGCTACTCCCTGCGAATAGTCACAGCCGGACACAATCGCTAGAGCGCGCATACCAGCCGGGTCGAGATGTGACGGCAGCCGATCGGCGCGAACCTCTATGCAGTCGCCTGTGCGTCCATCGGCCTTTGTGAGCAGGCGTCCAGCGCCAAACACAAGCAGATCACTATCCTCAGATAGGATTCCATCAACAAGTCCGTTTTTCTCAAGCCACACGAGCTGAGAGTCGGCCTCGTACGGTGCAACAACAAAGCGAATGCCGCGCGCCTTAAGATACGCGACAACCATAGCGGCGTGTTCAGGCGTTATGCTCACTCCTCCGAGCACACATTGTGTTTGGTTTGAGAGGAACGCCGCTTTTGCCTGCTCGCGTGATTTTTGGCGCTGGGCGCTGACGCGCGACTTCATGTCAATGTGAGCACCGTCAAACACAAAGTAGAGATTCACGCCCGCAGATTCGTAAAGTCGGATGCGTTTGTCAATACTCTGCACTAGCTTCACAGTGTCAGTATTTCGCACTAGATCCTCCGCGCAGCTTGCCGCGGCTCGATGCAACCATGCATAGCCGTCAACACCAAGGGTTTGTCCCTGGAAGTGGCCGAGCTGCCGTGGAATTGAGACCGGTTGAAGGAGACGCAGTAGACCATTGACTCCCATTTCGTAAAGACTTTAGAACTTCCAAGTCCTACGAGAACTGAGCGGCGTAGAAAAGCCTGGTAGCCACTTAAGCTGAAGGGTGTAAAGTGAAGTACTGAGCGAGGAAGGGAGATGTTCCTAGAGGCGTCTTCAAAAACAATGCGAAGCCGCTCGATCGCAGAATGGCTACGTCCTCAGTCCTAAAAGTTGGTGGAAAGACCAATCTCTCCGGAGCAGCGCAAGGAAACGCAGCACGAAGGCAAGAAAATATGCGTTTATTTACTGATGATGATCACTCGAGCGCGTGACGCGCCTATGCGCGCGCGCCCCGAATGATTTGGCACGTGACTTCAACCCAACCTAGCCCCAATTTGCCTGCTCCAGCGCCGGGACGTTACGAACAGCCGGAGTATTCAAGGGTCCAAGAGACACTTTCAGGGCTTGGCCACCGCGATCCAGGGATGTCTCGCCGCAGGAATAACCATGTTTATCATGATCTCGGCACGAAAGAGCCATCGCCCGTCCGGGTAGAGCCTATGGCCTATGCAGACATCGATTTGCCGCTGACCCCAGAGGAGGCATTTGTAAATCACCGCATCGCCAGCCTGAGCATCGATAAGCCCACAAAATTGGTGGAGCGTATCCCTGACCACCCGCGCCTTCCATCCACCATGAGCATTGGAAGCCACAGCCGCGAGCCTGTGCCCGAAATTCCGGAAGAGCGCGATCTGGCTCAAGCGGCTATCACAGAGGGGAACGGAGGAGTGTTTCGCACATTTGAGGACCCCTGTCCTCCACCGGCTGACGCCATTTACACTGTGGTCGACCAGGGTGTATCGGGTCCCGATTTCTTCCGCGTCTCCATGTATAATGTTCCGGCCACCAGCAAGCTGCGCGAGTCGACGCAGCTACCGCTTGGGATTTACCTGCGTCCATTTGCTGAGCCCGCTGTACCGCTCGCGGACTTTACTGAATACGTTAATGGCGATGGTGACGCGGATATGCCTCCGCGGTGTCGCCGCTGCCGCGCGTATATGAACCCGTCAATGCAGTTCACGCACGGCGGTGAGCGCTTTGTATGCAACATGTGCCTTTTCGTAAACGATACGCCGCAGGCTTATTTCCAGCCTGTTGGAGCCGATGGTCGGCGCGTTGACTGGCAGGAGAGACCTGAACTTGCGTATGGCACCTACGATTTTGTGGTAGCACCCGAACCCTCAGGGCTAGGCTCAGGGCAGGGGTCAATGTATGAGACGGGCCATGAAGGGCCGCTAAAGCACATATTTGTTGTTGAGGCCGGGCGCGATGCTGTGCAGAAGAACCTGGTTCGTCTTTTCGTCGAGTCCTTGAAGTCCGCTCTTCCGTACATTCGTCCAGAGGAGCGAATTGCCGTTATGACGTTCAACTCGCAAGTCCACACGTACCGTGTCCGTCCGGACAACGCTCGCATCGAGATGTTAATTTGTGCGCCAGAGAGTGCGACAATACCGCCGGATGTGTTTGTGGACGTATCCGATCCGGCGACGCGTGCAGCATTTGAAGCGTTCCTGGACAAACTGCCGCTCCTACACGACAACGTTGAGGACCGTAGCTCTTGCTATGGTCAGGCACTGGAGGCAGCTCTAGAAGCTTGTGGCCCGGGCAGAGTCACAAGCATCATGAGCATGCTGCCTTCAATTGGTGAGTCGCGTCTTGCCCTGCGGGACACGGCAATTGCCGGCATCACTAGTCCGGAGCAGCCCGCGCAAAAGGAACTGTTTGAATCTAGCTCGCCCTTCTATCGCAAGCTCGCCACTAAGTTTAGGGAGCGCGGCTGTGGATGCGACATCTTCGCGGTCCCGGCCACGGGGTATCTCGATCTAGCTAACATCAGTGGCCTGGCCAGTGAAAGTGGTGGGCAGCAATTTTACTATCCTCGCTATGTTCAGGAGCGCGACACACGACGTTTTATCGCAGACTTCTTGTCTGTGGTGGCACAACCATCAGTGGCTCGTGAGACCCAACTCAAGATTAGAACTTCTACCGGGCTTCAGGTCGAACTAATGGGGCCAAAGCTTGGATTTATGGACTCGCAAACTACTATGACGGCAACTCTGGCCTACGACGGGCCATTGGATCCGAAACTTGATGTTCACTTCCAAGCAGCCATCCTTTACACCACCGGGCGTGGCGAGCGACGGATTCGCGTCTGCAACTTGCTGGCCGGAGTCACAACAAAGGTGAAATCGCTACTGAAATATGTGGACATCGATGTTGTGATGGCAATCATGACGCGACAGTCTGTGGCTCAGCTTGTTAAAGTGCCGGCGGCCGACATTCGCAAGGCGATTTTGTCGAAGGTGGAAAACATTTTCGGCAGTGCGCGGTTTAATGCAGGCCAGGGCATGCCACACTCGCAACTCCTAATGCCAACTAATTTGAGGGAGCTAATCATGTTCGGACTGGCTCTCGCTAAGGCGCCTGCTCTAGGTTCCCGTGCCTACAGCAGTGATGCGCGCGTGCAAAATTCGCGCCAGCTGGCCACGATGACAGTGAACGGACTCGCACTGGCGCTATATCCCCGCATCTACGACCTCGAATCGAAGATTATGGTCCGCGCTAGGTTTGATAGCCTGCTAGGCGGTAGCCGGGCATTTCTGTTGTTTGAGGGCACACAGCTTTATTTGTTTTTAGCCACTGGCGTGCGTCCCTCGCTGCTGCAGGACGTGCTTGGTACTGACAAACTGGAGGACGTCTCCCCCGTGCTGGATGAATTGCCGGAGCTGGACACGGAACTCAGCAAGTCGTCGCGACAGCTGTGTTCTGAGCTTGCCATGCGCATGAACAGGAGCTGGCTGCCACTTCAAATCGTACGCCAAGGTCTCGACGGCGCCGAGTACCAAGTCCGCACACTCATGGTTGAAGACACGATCAATGACACGCCGGCCTACGTAAACTACGTTTTGGTTGTTCACGACAAAGCCAAAGCGTACCGCGAGCAGGAGGGCTGGTTCTGATATGATGTCATTGTGATACCGATTTAACGATTTTTATGATTCTAGACTAACAACTTTATAAAGGCAATGAAATTACAAATACTACTGTTGGACTTCTTGCCCAGCAACCCAGTTCGTCGAGCCATCCACGAACTTCTCTTTCTTCCAAATTTCAGCGCACTTTTTGACTTCCTCCAGAATCCACTCAGCGCCATCCCAGGCTTCCCTTCGATGCGCGCCAGACACAGCGATAAACACGCTCTCCTCGCTCAACTTCACAAGGCCAATGCGATGAACAAGCACAACATGCTTGAGCTGGTGCGTTTTGGCCGCCTGCTCTGCGATGCGAGCCAGTGTTTTTTCTGCTAGTGGGACGTACGCATCATAGGCTAGCGCAGACACATGCTTACCCTCGAAGGAGTCCCGCGTGATGCCACTGAAAGACACGACTGCCCCTGCACCGGGATCCTTTACAGAGGCAAGCAACGCCGGGACGTCTATCGGCTCGGACGTGATGCCGCTATAGATCATACATATATATATGTGCTCAGTGCGTGCGCAAGGGTCTGGCGGACTAATGATGCTGTATCACCTGACTTGAAATACCTCAGCGCCGCGGAGAATGTCTACCAACTAGGCAACTGAAAATATGCGCGTGGACCCCGGCAACGGCGATCCTACGCCGCGAGTCGGGGCTACGATGATGTTTCCTCGCTCCTGGTAGGCTCTAATTTTAGAGAGGGCTAGGAGCGTGTAGTCATCACCCTCTTTTACTTGGTCATAGTGGATTATGCATAAACGATGACGCCCCGGAATTTGGAGGCGGAAGGGTTTCAGAAAACTAAGAGGCATGTTCCGTCTCCTGAT
This sequence comes from Entelexis tilneyi, assembly GCA_030566755.1. NCBI lineage: Eukaryota > Fungi > Ascomycota > Dipodascomycetes > Dipodascales > Trichomonascaceae > Entelexis > Entelexis tilneyi. The sequence goes on along the minus strand of JAKUAT010000023.1, from coordinate 62,301 downwards.
CTGAGAAAGCACCGCAGTTCACTGAGGCAAATCTGCACGATTCGGTCGAATTTTTACGACAGAGATGTCTAATTTGGACAAAATAGCATTAAACCTCGGCAGCAAAGTGGGGAATCACATGCGGGCTACCTAATAGCGATCCTTGCAGCGATCTCTACCTACTGCCCTGCGTCATTCGGGTACGAGGCGATCGTGCCTGCGGATCATCTGCAGTAGTGCCGACGATCTTTTTCCTGCGGCTGCTTCCGCGGAGGCAGAAGCCATGAAATGCTTCTAGACTGATCTAGCAAGGCTTGCTATGGCTCTTTACGGCTTAAAAGCTTAGCGGTAACGGTAAAGTAATGCAATCTTTTTCTTCCTAGTGGGCAGCATCGGTGGTGTTCGCTCTAACAATGCAATCGTCCCGCCAGCCTCGAATAGCTTGCGCCATCCCTTGTCTTATGCACGAACAGAACAAGACTTTTTTGTGGAGAAATTTGAATCTCGGGCGGGAGGATTAACGCGGAGTGCATAGCACATGCGACACCCGCATCGCATTCTTGTGACTTTACTCCCTTTTCCTCGCATAGCCCCACCGGTTACCTACAATTGCTAGCGTAAACGCATGAGGAACCGATAGCTCAGTCATCAGTTACCAGATAAAGACCGTGTAAACGTGTAAATGCTTGCGTGGGGGCATGGTTTGGGTAGTGGGAACTTGAGGGTAGGGGAAGCAGATATGGACTACCAAGAAGCATAACCGTAATTATATCGCATGAAGCTCTCAGGTAGCTATTCTTACAGCTCAGTTGGAAGCCTGTATTTTCTGTTAACTGTGCAGCTAATGGTTTGTTCTAGCGAAGTGGGGGTGCGCTTACGGCTGCAACAAACGAAACACGATCAGAAAGAGACATGGGCAAGGGTAACATGTGCACCGGCAGGACGGCAGGCAAAAAAGCGAAGCGCAAACGATAGAAATGTACAAGTTGTTTTTCTAGGCGAATTTGTCTTTAAAGTATTAAAATTCACACTTTTAAATGCGTGTTTAGTACGATAGGAGTTTGGTCGATTCACTTTTACCGCATTGAGTATCGCTTGCATGCACTAGCTAAGATATCTTGCACCCAGCCCAGGGTAAGTGATCGGCGCGGATCAATAGCCAAACATTTACGGCACAATTTAGATCTACTTAATTCAAAACACTTATAAGCGACAAGTTACCCCGCGTTCTTGAAATGGGCCACAGAATGCGGATACCAGATTCAAGCACTCCAGTACTGCTGCAAGTCGACAGTGCGTCGCAGACAAAGGCACCTCCTTCGCCCCCTATTGCCTCTCAGCTGGTTCGGCCGCGTCCCTGCGCCCCTATGAAGCTACCAAGCTTGCGTGAAATGCTGGCTCTGTACAGTGACGATTCGACCCACTCGCCGCTCGCGCTTGAACTACCCAAACTGAAGTGCATCCCGCGGTTCGCGCCGGCCCCCACAAATCAGTGGCTAGAGCCTAAAGAGCCCATTCGTCTTGTTGTTCGCGTTCCTGATCCGCTTCCTGCTGCAAATTGGCCGGCAGAGGTGCCCATATCCCCGCCGATGCCTGCAAAAAAGCCGCTAAAGTGCACCATGTGCGATAAGCGCTTCTCCACCAAAACACGCCTTCGCATCCATAGTGTCACACATAGCTGCAAGAAGCCGTTCCAGTGCGAGACGTGTGGCGAGAGGTTTGCCCAGCGGTGCGGGCTCACTTATCACACGCGGCGGGTACATACCGGCGAGCGGCCCTATTCGTGTGCGATTTGCAGCCGCACCTTCATCCAGAAAACAGATCTCAATAAGCACCGCCGTGTGCATGAGCGTTACGAACCAACGGTGGAGTGCGGCAATTGTCACAAACTGATACCGCAGTCTGCTGTGATGCGCCATGCTGGAACTCATCGTTCCGTTGAAGGTGCTTCCACACGCACGACACGCGCATCTCGCCACAACAGGTGAGCCCCATGAAAGTCATGCCACCATCTCCGGTACATCTGCCCTCTTAAGAAGGCTATGAACGGAGCAACCTCCCGCTTCTTTTTGAAGCTAGCAATTTTGTCTTAAGTTTTTGTGTTAATGTTTTGATGTTCATGTTTCTTCGTTTCATTGCTAACGGGCGCAGTCAGCGTGAGCGCCGTGCTGTCTAGTATTTTACATTATTCTGTCATAAGCCCTCGGGCTACAAACTTACATTGCCCCCGTTTTTGCTGGCAACACTGGATGATGATACGCAGCGTCAATAATAGCTGTCGTAGTGGCGGTGGTCCACAAAACGCCCGCATAGTTGTGTGTCCTTTGTTCTTGGAATCTTTACCTAGAGATGGCAGGCCCTGACGAGGACGGCATTGGCGAAGAACGAGATCGTCAAGAAGACCGAGAGCAGCTTGAGCCAGACGCTATTGCCCATGATGGTGTGCTCTCGCTGTTGACGGCGCCAGCAGCGCCGCGCCACCATACACGCTCGCTGTCGGCTGGGTCGCGCGCACAGCTCGATGCGCAAGACTTGCAGACGCAGTACAACAGCAACAGGCTCGCATTGGAAAGCCAGCTTGGAGATCTCATGAGCGTGCTCGAGCAGCTGCTAGCGTTCAACGACGCTGGGCAGATTGAGGTTCCTACTGAAACCAAGCTAGCAGTTTTGCAGATTGATCTTAAGTTGGGCGCCAGTAGCGTCCAAGTGGGCACACCGTCGAAGCGTCTCGTGGAATCCAAGCTCACGCAGGTCGTGAAACATGCGGCCAAGCTGCGCTCGCGACTGCAAAATACAGACTCGCATGTGCTTGTCACAGGCGACCTTAACGCTGGGAAATCCAGCCTCTGCAACGCCCTGCTCCGCCGGCCTGTGCTTCCAGTTGACCAACAGCCTTGCACGGATGTATTCTGCGAGGTGCTTGACGTGGCGAAGAATCACGGCACCGAGGAAGTTCATGCTGTTTACCTGCATAAGAATTACGACATTGTTGACGCCTCGACCTACGAAAAGTTCGGCCTTGACCAGCTGGAAACGCTCGTGCACCGCTCGGACACATACAAGCTACTGCGCGTTTACCTTCGGGACCCTCGGCCGCCGGAGCAGTCGCTGCTGGCGAACGGCGTTGTGGACATTTGCTTGATTGATGCGCCGGGACTCAACGTGAGCGAGGTGACGACCAGCGAACTCTTTGGTCGGCAAGAGGAGATCGATCTGGTCATCTTTGTAGTGAGTGCCGAGAACCACTTCACACAGTCCGCAAAGGAGTTCGTGGCTGACACGGCGCGAGAAAAGTCGCTTGTGTTTATTGCTGTGAACAACTTCGACAGAATCAAGGACAAGGACCGTTGCCGCCAGCGCGTAATGAAACAGGTTGCCGATATCGCACCGGAGACCCATAAGGGCGCTGGCGATTTCGTCCACTTTGTGTCGAGCAGCCCCCCAGACTCAGATCCGAACGGCGGAAACGACGAGAACAATGGCCCTGGGACGTCTGACTTTGACCGTTTGGAGGCGTCGCTGCGCAACTTTGTTCTAGAGCGACGCAGCGCATCCAAGCTGGCACCGGCACGCACGTACCTGCTCAACACTTTCAACGATCTAGTGCTGATCGCGCAGTTCAATGTTTCACTGGCTGCGGATGAGCGAAACGAGCTAGATATGCGTCTTGGGGAGCTTGCGCCGACTATCGACAAAACCGTTGGGGAGTACGCGTCTGTTACGGAGAAGATCGACCGAGACACGGAGCGACTGTGCCACGGCGTGCTCGAGTCAACCGAGTCGTATCTCACGCAAGCTGTGAACACTATTGGCGATGAGCCTGTTACGGAGTACAGCGGCCTCCTCAACGTGTTCTCGTACGCAGCCGAAACGCGCGACATCCTTGTGCAGCGCATCCAGCAAAGCGTTGTCCACTGTGAGGAAGAGGCGCGAAAGGAGACCGCGTCGGCCATTAACAGCATCAAGCAGCTAGGAATACTGCATGTTGGCGAGCAGCCTGCGTTTTCCAAGGTGTTCCAACAGTCGGCAATGTTCAGCCGTCGCAAGGATAATTTGGGCAAGAACATCACGGCTGAGTTCACTTTCCTAGACGCGCTGGATCTCACCATGCTGCTAGAACGGCCCCTTCCTGTGCTCAACAGCAGCAAGCGCGCCCTTGTGTCAGCCGCAACCTCTACATCGTCGGCCAGCAGCGCCGTGGGTGGCGCCGTCACGGCACTCTCGATCTACCAAGGCTCCGGCTTGTCGGTCGTCACGCGCGTTCAGCAAGCTGTGGGAACTCGGCGGCTGATAGTTCCGGTGGCCGTGGTCGCACTTATCGCCCTGGGTGCCTGGGTCGTGCACGAGCTGCCGCGGACAATAGCACGCAAGTTAGCCCGCAAGATTGCATTTGAGGTGGATGAGCTCGGCTACGTGCGCAGCAACGCTGAGCGGATTGCTGGAGAGTGCCGCAAGGTGCTGCGCGTGCCTGCCCAGGATGTGAGGTCAGCGTTCCAAACTCAGCTTGAGAGCCGAACGCGGCAGCGCGATGAGCTCGAGCGGCACGTTCGTGACGCCGAACGCGCCCTGACCGTGTTCTCTGACATCGGCGAGCGTGCGACTGCGGCGCTGGACGCGGCGAAGCGACTTGAACTACGTTGAAATTTGTGTATATATATATCAGAACAGTTATCTAAATCCTAGGCATTTGCTCCCTCTGCGTGCACTACAGTGTCTGCGTTCTATCGGTATTAGCGTTGCAAGAGTGATGAAGAGGCTTGTTCCAAGCCAAAGCGGGCGCTGCCACTGCCGCTGCTGCTTCATGTCCAGAGCTCAAGGAAGAACTGTTGGATCCCACTCCTTCGCTGTGAGGAAGTACTCGTCTGGACTGCCCAGGGAATCAAAGTCCTCCCTGCTCAGCTCAAAGTCGAGAGCCTTCAAGTTCTCTTTCATGCGCGCAGGGGATGTCGACTTCACCACCGGGATCGTGCCGTACTGGACTGCCCAGCGAAGAAGGATCTGTGCCGGTGTCTTGCCATACTTTTTGCTTAGAGGTACGAGCTCGGGATCGTCAAGACGCATACCTCGTGTGAGCGGAGACCACGCCTCAACAATGATACCGTGCTGCTTACAGTACTCCACAATGTCTCGGTGCTGGAGCCACGGACTCAGCTCAATCTGATTCAGAAACGGCTTCACGCGCTGCGTCTTCTCCAGGCCCTCGAGATGCCTAACACCCCAGTTAGACACGCCAATGTCTTTGACAAGGCCGTCAGCCTGGGCCTCCTCCAACGCGCGCCACGTCTCGCTGCGGACCTCTGGACCACCATGGCTTGAGTGAATCAGGTACAGATCAATATACCCGAGCTCTTTTGCTGCTTCAAACGACTCGCGCACGGCTTTCTTTGTCTGTTCGTAGCCGAAGTCGCCGTTATAGACCTTAGAAGTATAATAAATGTCCTCTCTCTTCTTTTCGGGATGGCCCTGGAGATATTCGAGAATCCCGACAACACTCTCGCGCTCGTTCTCATAATAGCGCGCCGAATCGACTGCAGTGTACCCGATCTCCAGCGCAGAAAGGACGGCTTGGGTGGTCTCCCGAGGCGGAATTAGGTAGACGCCGAAGTGGATGTGTGGAAACTGTGCCATTGGCTACTACTACGCAATTGAACAGCGGTTGCGGCGCTCGCCGCAGAAACCGCCTTATAATAATGAAAGATTCGTAGGGCTGGGGCAAACGGCGCTCGTGGGGGGGGCACCGCGTGGTCTAAAAGATTAGGAGGCTTCACGCTTACTGTTGCGAGCCAGGGCCTCTCGTACACGTACGTGCCTCCCCCACATTGCCACGTCACTAGCAATAGATACATATAAGCGGAGCTTCATCGGATTTTCCCAGCTGCGCATAGAGATATCAGAGGGTGGAATTTAATAGGCTTGTAATGCACGTCAAATTTGGTGGTGGCCGTCCCTCGCTAGACGAAGCAGAGAAGATCTCAGGACTTGGGTACCTGATTTGCGCTGAGGCATTGCTGCTTGTCGGCATCCCAGTGACAGCACGCTTTGTATTGAGAAACCGATTTACTAGAGGAGCAATTGAGCCCGCACGGGCGCGCGGGCTCGAGATCAGCCTGCAGCCCGTGAAATTGCCACTAGTATTCTCTGCAGCTGTCAGCTACGGCACCCATCTTGTTTTTTGCGCATGTGCAGCTACTCTGTTTGCGACGATCCCAACCTCACTTTTGCGAGATCTCCTGAACGGTCTAGTTGCCGTGCTTTCTCTCGTTCTTTCGGGAGTCACCAGCGTCTTCGTGTTCCGCCGGTGTGGGGGTAGTTGGAGGAGATGGTACTACTGTGCGCTCGCCAACACGTGTTTGGACTGGTATATGAGCTTGCTCGCCTGGGAACTCTATCTCACTGGAGCCATTGAAGAAGCTGAAGTCTCGTCACGGCTGAAGCTTGGCATAATTACTATCAGCCTTGCCGTTCCGCTGACGGCCGGGCTGGTGGTGCTGCAGACGCCGCTGTATTATTGGAGTGCTTACAGACCAATGTACTCTGCCGTTGAGCGCCTGCCTGGAAAGCCGATTGGGCTAGGCTGCGGGCTGAATGTGTCAACTTTGGTGGCTGGTGGGCTCTGCATTATTGCTGCTTTTATGCACTCAATACATGAGAAGCTGCATGCGGTCACCGCGCGCTCTGTGGCCCTCGCAACGGCTGCGGCTCTAGCCGACCTTGTTCTCATCGTGACGTGCGCAGTGATATCGATTGTGTCTGTCCATGGGGCGCTCCATGCCGGCTCATTTCAATGGCAGTGGCGCGCATTTCTTGCACCGTCTGTACCGCTGTGTGCCCTTTTCAGTGTTAGGGCACTGGCAAGTAGAGCGTTCAGTTTGACGTGGGCGTTCTATCTGCTCCCGCAAACATTCCTCAAACTTGGTGCCAGCGGCGTTCTAGGCGCCATCGTATACCTAAAGCTCATGGAGCACTACTACCCCTCGCGCCCAGAGTAATGCCTAATTCGCACCGTAATGCCCTCCGTAACGTAGAAATCGAGCGATGCCAGGCTCATTTTTGTTAATTTGTTCATTTAGTCCCTACAGTGCAGGCTCTTGTGGGGCTCATGTGGTGAGCCTGCTTGCTACGTTCCTAGTTTAACACGAACTCTGTGGCTGTACATAAGAGGCAGCCGGTTCCTGCGCAGCCTGAACGGCGGCTCACCTCGCGAGGCCTACTACCGTCTGTGGCTAATGACGTCATGCAGTTTCGCCGTTGTGCGGGCATGGGTTTTAATTGCTGCGCGGCACGCACGGAACCTACGCTGAGCTACGTGATGAGCCGCCAAAGGCTGGGGCTCGCCGCTCGCTCATTAATAGCCAGTTGCAGCTCAATAGCTTAAGTTTTGTTAATTTATGTGCTAAATTGAGTGTCTCCACTAATCGGCCGCTCTAAAACTTGGGCCGCGAGGCAGAGGGCAGATCACGTCGTTACCAGATCACGGCGCTATTTGGCGCGCTAGCACACACTAGAGTTATATACAATTCTACAGCTTCGATCATAGCTTATATGCGAGTGTAGTGCGTGCTGTGGAGGCGCGCATATATGCTAGCGCCTCTTTTCGGTACGTACTGCGCAGCTTCTAGACACGAAATTACTCACAAAGCAGTCGCACGCGAAGTAGTTTCACAAAGTAATTAGACGCAAAGCAGTTGAGCGGCTGTGAAAAAGAAGCTATGCAGAAAGCAGTGCAGGAAGAAGCGGTGCAGGGAGAGGCTGGTAGGATGAGCCTTCCCTGATAGAAGAATGTGCGCAAACAACGTTCACAAATGACGACAGGCAAGCCCTCCAGCCTCTCGGTGCCCGCTAAATGTGAATGTTGACAGACTTGAGCGCATCAACCGCCCATTGCGGGTATGCGCCATCCCCGTACTTCGCAGCAAAGAACCGCTGCACGAACGCCTCAAAGTCGTCGTCTATAATGCTCTGGCGCATCGTGCGCATGAGGTTCAGCTGGTACCACGTGTTGTGCATCGTGAGCAGGTGCGCCGGAACCGTGTCTCTGGTAATGGCGAGATGGAAGTATGAGCGCGGAGTCTTCATGGAGGCGCAGACGGGGCAGCCGCAGCCCGGCTCGACGACCTGCGCGTCGTTGCGGAAGTTCGAGTTGCGCAGGTTCAGGAGCCCGTGGCGCGTGATGGCCGTGCCGAACCGCGCCGTGCGCGTCGGGTACACACAGTCAAACATGTCTGCGCCAAGCGCTACTGAGACAACGAGGTCCTCGGCGTAGCCGACGCCCATGCAGTAGCGCGGCTTCGACGCAGGCAGCACGTCCGTGCACGCCGACACCACGCGGCAGTAGTGGACTTTGTCCTCGCCGCCGCTGAGGCCGCCGATTGCGATGCCCGGCGTGTCGCGCTTGATCATCTCGCGGCAGCACTGCTGGCGGAGGTCGAGGTCGAGGCCGCCCTGGATGATGGCAAACAGATTCTGCGAGTGCGGGTTCTTGTGCGCAGCAATGCAGCGGTCGAGCCACCGGATGCTGCGCCACATGGCCTCCTCGACGCGGGGGCCCGTCGTCATTGTGTGCACGACGTCGTCGAGCTGCATCATGATGTCCGAGCCAATGCTGTTCTGCAGCGACATCGAGTGCTCCGGCGTGAGCAGCATCGGCGTGTTGTCGTGCGGGCTCAGAAACTCCACGCCGTCCTCGGTGATCGTTGCGAGCTTCAGCAGCGACACCATCTGGAAGCCGCCTGAGTCGGTGAGGATGTTGCGGTCCCACGCCTGGAGGCGGTGCGCGCCGCCGACCGCGTCCAGCACGGCCTGGCCGGGGCGCAGTCCAAGGTGGTACGTGTTGTTCAAAAAGATTTCGCACCCCATGTCACGCAGCTGCTGCGGCGTGAGGCCCTTCAGCGACGCCTGCGTGCCGACAGGCATGAACACGGGGGCCGCGACAGGGCCGTGCGGCATGCGCAGCACTGACGCGCGTGCTTTCGACTTAGAGCACTTCGCAACGACGTCGAACTGCAGGGCCATCGCCAGTCTACTGACCAAGAGTAATAATTTTTTCCTGACTCCTCCTCAGTGGCCGCGAGAGTAGCTGATAGAATTAGTGGTAGCGCCCGCACTACACATCCGGTCACTGATACGGGTTTGAAACTAAATAGTGTACAAAACAAGCGGCGCAGAGCGTCCGCGTTTAAGGAACTGAGCTTATGTCTGGTGGCCAGCACCCTAGTTGTGGGGGCGGCCGGCTGTGGTTCCCGGTGCCCTCGTAGCCCTGCAGTCCGGCGCTTTTGCTGGGCGTGGTTGGCATTGTAGCGGCGCCGAGCGCAGGGATCTCTCAGGCGAGGTGTTACTTGAGAACGTGCCTCGAGCCGCAGAAGGCAGGCGCTTGCAAACAGCCGAAGCCTGCTGAGGCGGCGCAGCCTTCACAAGGCCTTCGCAAGGCGCGCGCCCGCCGCTGGAGGCCCCCTCACACCCAGCTCTTCTCGACGGTCTCACGCACACGCTTTTGGTACTGGGTGCGGTGGTCGCGGAACATGTTCGCGGCCTCGGCGTTCGCAGGTGACGCTGTGTTGGGGTCGTTCAGCAGGCTCTGGATGCTCGTGAGGATTGTTGAGACATCAAACGTCGGACTCCACCGGTTCTGCAAGATGTCGAGGCACAGCTCGCCGCTTTGGTACACGTTGGGATGGAACATTTCGGACACGAACTTGACCGAGGGCGGCTTGGTCGGATACTGCTCGTCGAACTGGATCACAAGCTTGAACGTTCCGTCCTCGAACGGCGTGCCGTCGGGACCTATGATAACGGCGTTCCACCGCATTATGTCCTCCGGGACAGGGCTAGCAGAGATTCCGCCGGTCGGGTCCTGCTGGATGCGCTTGAAGTCGCGCATCAGCCGTTTTCTCGCCGACGTCGACATGACACTCTTCGCTGCGCGGGGTGTGTGGGATTTGCCACAAATGGGTTTCGTGTCCAGCGCGACCTGAAATATCGGTGGGACGCACGCTGCTGACGGCGCTCGCAGTCCGCACGTGACTAGGGCGGCGAACGCAGCCTAGTGTGCCGGCTGGTCCTCGAACATTCATGGAGGCCTGCGGGCCGCCTCTAGTCTAGATATGTACAGCATTCTTGCGGCGCGGGCGCACCTTTAGTAGCCTCCCGTGGTGCTGCTGGTTGGCATTGCGGCTTGGCATTGCGGTTCGTCCCAGCGTCCCAGCCTATCCAGATCGCTAGTTTGATTTCCTAGGGCGGTGCTGCATCAACTGTGTCGTGTCTATCCGAGCAGTGCTAAAGCTATGCTATTAACCTCGCGCAGTCTGCGCGGCGCGTCTCCGCATTACAAGTCTATGTAGTTCTACTCTCGGGCCGTTCGGGCCAGCAAATATCAGTCATGGGGGGGGTGTGGTGTCCTGGCGCCGCTCACGGGCGAGTTTGGCCTGTTTGGCATGTTTAGCGAGCTGCGCCAGCTTAGCCGGCTAGCCGCGTCTGAAATTGTACACTGCCGCGCCTGCGGGAGAAACTCCATGCAGGCCGGCGAGCCGCCTGTTTTGGGGTGACTCGAACGAAGGAAGCCGTCTGCCTCTGCCTCTCACGCCTGCTGCGCCGTCGTGAAGCTCACAGAGTCCTCGTCAGCATCCTTCTCCTTCGTCACGGCCTCGGCAGGCACGCCTCGGCGCTCGGGGCCGATGAAGCGCGGGTCCTGCCACGGGCCGTCGTCAACAAGATAGATCGGGCCGTCCGTCTTCGACTGCCCGCCGTATTCCACCGGCAGATTCGGCGGCGGGATCTGCTTCGTGAGCTCGGACTGGTACTTGTAGTTCAGAATGTGGATCTTCTCGGCAGTCACTGGGTCCAAGAACTTGCGCACAACGGACCACACCGCAGAGAATCCCCACGGGGCATTGATGATGTAGAACTTGCCCATGCGCTCGGGGTAGTAGTTCTGGCCAATCGTCGCCGCATCGGACACAAACGCGTACACGCTGTGCGCCGACAGCAGGCTCACGCCCTTGAGGTCAATCACCGTGCACGACGTCTCAACAAGATAGCCGACCTCCCGACTGCACGCGGGCAGGCGGTAGCGGATAAACGCCTCGTACTCGCGCACGAGCTCGCGGAGCAGGCGATCCTTCGTAGTCACCTTCATCAGCTTGTTGATGTCCAGCTTGCCGAGCACCTCGTAGTACACAGGCCTGCCCTCGCGGTCAGACTTGTAGTAGTACTTCGGATACAGCTGCAGCACCTTCTCGCGCTCGGGGAACTCGAAGTCCTCGAGAATGGTGTTTGTGCCGTACTGCGCCCGCCATTTCTCGCACGCACTGTACATATCCAGCGACCGCGCCACGTCGAACTGTCGCGCGCGCAGAAACCGCAGCAGCGTCGCGTCGTCCGTGCGCTCTTTGTATCCCTGGGCCCGCGCAAGCTCGCGTATGTGCGCCAGCGCCTTCTCCTGCTCTGGCAAAAGGTGTCCGGGGTGGCCGTCTCCGGCCGTCGGTGGGGCTGTCTGGGGGTAGGACGCTAGGAACTCTGCCTCGTTGAACACCATGCTGAGCCGCCGATTCTGACACGTTAGATGCGAGAGGAGGTCCTGCTGACTCGCAGCCACCGGTCGACGTCCTGTGTGCCTCTTGATCCTCTGCAATCAGCCTCGCGTCGCGCGGGCCAGCGTCCTCGCAACGAGCGTGTCGCCGCAGTTCGCAGCGCTGCGAGTGGCTCGGGCGACGTCGCCGGAGATTGCGCTGCTTGCTCCGCTTTTTCAGGGCGCGAAAGACGTCTTCAACGTTAGTCAATACGAAGTCAATAATTAATCTATTATGCAGCATAATCGTCACTCGCACGCCGGCCAAGTCTTGCGTGCCGCAGCACTGTCCCCGAAGACAGCAACGACGGCCCTCTTCCTAAGCGTAACGGTCAATAATCTTTTTAGTAGAGACGCTTAGCGAAATGAGAGGCAGAGGCCACGCCTAAGAGGAGGAGATGCGTCATTGTGGCGTCCCGGCCTACAACCCTAGCAAAGGCAAAATGGTGCGCGCTGCTTTTTTTCCGGCCCTGCCCGCATTAGTCGGAGTCGCGTGTGCCCGCCACCCCAGCACACAACTGAACGGAAGAAGATATCTCAAGACGGAAAACTGATTTTGAATATGTACGAACCTTCACGAATAAATAGAAAAAAAGAAAACTAAATTACTGGAAATCAAAAATTGAAAGGCACACACACACACACATGGTGGGTAGGTAGTATTGGCTAGCTTGCCTAAACGCGGCCTGCGTGAACGGCAGAGTTGATGGCCTCCATGCCAGGTCCGCACTCCTTCATAAACTGCTGGTATAGAGCGAGAACCGCGTTGATCCACGCGTCCTTTGGGCTGTGCACTTGCATCGGCTTGAACTCCTCAAGCCGCGCATACAGCTCGTGCGCCGTGTCACTCAGCTGCGAGCTGTCAATCAGGCCCTGCAACTGTACCTGCAGCTGCAGCACTCGGAGGGCAACTCGCCGCATCGTCTCGGGAAGGTTCTGCGTTGACTCGAACGTCGGAAACTGGCACACGACGTTCACAAAATACTCCATGACCACGTTGCTCGCGAGCTCACGATTCTTCAAATACTCAACAAATCCAAGCACACTGCCGCTACCGGTCGCGCCTTGCGCCTGTTTCGCAGGCTCCTGCGCATTCGAAGTGTCAACGTACGTCTGCATTAGCTCGTCAAGACGTGATCGTGCCTCGAGCACCGACGTCACGGGCTCTGCCTTAGGGCTGCCCACAAACTCGCTGAACGCATCTACCGCCTTGCCGGCCTCGCTTGCAGACCCGGCCGCCATGATGGCGTTCGCGGCCTCCGCGTACACGTCGTATATTGGCCCGTAGAGCCATGTCATGAGGCTTACGTCTTGCCACTCTGCGTCGGCTGGTCCGGGCCACGTTTCGTTGACACTGACGCTCGCTGGCGGCTGCGGTAGCCGGCAGTATGTCTCAAGCTCGTAGTCAACGCTGATATCGCAAGCACACAGCTCGCTCTGCAAGCTGTCGAGAACCTGCGACGCTTGGGATGCTGCGAGCATATGCCCGCGCATGTAGCCGCGCTGGAACGCAGAGAAGCTCCTTAGGAACCGGCGCTCGCAGCGGTCGTAATCTGTAGGACTCTGGCAAAGGCGCACGAAGGTGCGGAACACAATTGCTGCCTCAAACCACACCGGCGAATTGCGGCGGCCAATGGCAATAAAAATGGCTGTTGTGAGGAGTTTTGCAAGCGTCAGGTTCTGCCCCGCCTGCGCTCCGCAAATGCAGTCAAAGAGGGCCTTGAACCGGGACAGAGTGGCGCGGAAGTCGACCTTTGTCGCATCCATGCGGCTGAAAACCCATCTGTCTTGCTGTCGCACCTGCGCAAGCACTTCTTTCACCCCTGGACCGCTGTCCACGGTCGGGTGGCCCAACGCCTCAATGACACAAGGCGTACTGGTAAACATGGTTACTTGAGAGGTATTTCGTTGGGGCCCTGTTCTTTTATATAAAAAGATGCGCTGTTTTCCAATATCCTGGGTGGACCCTAGCACCTCCAGTGTGCTCGCGCCCTACCCTACCAGTGCGTTTTGACAGCTCGATTGTGCATATGTCACGCAAGCCTTGATGTTAATGGGCATGGTGGGCAAGCGCTTGACGGAGGTTGGCTACCAGATCTTTTCGAGCAGAATGAAGCGCGGCATTCCAAAAGTGCATTGGCGCAATAACAGCTTGTAGAAGCAAGATTGAGGGCATGCCTTTTCACATCTTCTATCCGTTGAACCCTCACCCGTGGGGACGTGGACGCAGGGTCGTGAGGCTCTTGGGGGATTTGTAACCGAACCTGCTAGGTCATCTCCCGTCGTTTCCTGCGCGCATAGAATGGCCCCGAGCCCAGCGGCGAAATGTAAGGCCGAAGAGTGACATGCTGTAACGCCGCTGGCTTTGTGATGATCGTCGATTGGGACCCTCTGAGTTATGGGCTTGGAAGAGCCGACGAGTGGAGCTCAGAAATGTCTCAATGCCAGGAAACGGGAGTGTATAGAGTGTCATTGCAGGCGAGCTCATTTCGGAAACGGCCTCAGCACCCATCTCTGACCCAGCGCGAATTTTACAGGCCTGCCATCGGCCCCGCTGCCCTTCACAGAGTGTCTCATCCAAGTGCCAAGGACGCCAGAAGCACGGCGCCGGTCCCCGCGCGCCAAGCGCCACTGCAGTGCATATCGAAGACGCCGCCGTATCAGTCAGCCCTCGCTGGCAGCGACAGCGCTGGCCGTCCGAGTTCTTTCTGCAACTAAGTTATTAGTAATAATCCGTATCGTGTATAACCCTGATGCACGGTCAGTCGCACGGTCAGTCGGTCGGTCGGTCGCTCGCTCGTTGATAAGCCAGCCCCAGCTCGGGGTCGCCTTACTCGCCATGATAATCGCGCAAGCGATGATGTAAGATCGGGGTGAGCTTATGTCACGCGCAGGGACGTCACCACGATGCATCCCCACAAGTTTCACGCGAGACGAGCAGCTGAGCTTTGGCTAGTCTTTTGAGGGCCTGGAGCGTGCATAACATGCTTTCTCAATTGACTGTATATGACGCTAACGCAGTCTCTACTGTAGATCTAATGCGCGAATATTCGCTTACACGTCTACGTCGTTTTATATTAAGCCTGCCTCAATCAAAGTCCGACATCGAACTCCACAGGCCCGCCCTGAGATTTTGTTACGTAACAAAGATGTTGGGCCCAGGGACCTGGTGTGAGCTTGAGGACACTGCAATTGCGAGATATTCAGGCCTTGAAGTATAGCTGCGAGCTCGGAATGTTTACGTTCATGTGGGGAAGAAATGGCCTCATCGCCAGTCAGCTTCACCTAGTGTGACCACCGCCAAATACTACTACTAGCACGTCTACGGGCGCGTGCTCGTGACCTATCCTTCAACGCATGTCAGCCGTTCAGAGCACTGTTTATCTACTCTACCCTTACCCTGTAGCGGCATCGCGGGGCAATCGAAGGGCCTTATAATCCGTAGTAGCCACGCACACACACGTTACATCGGAACTAAAAAAAATGGCTTCCGTGCGTGTACTTGTGATGAGAGGCCTGCCTAATGGCGGCGCGGAACTCAAAAGCTGGGCGACTTCTAAGGGCGTAGAGCTTATCGATGCGTCTTCAGCGCACACGTCGTCCGAGTTCGTGCAGCTCGCGCGTGAGCACAGCGCGCGCTATATTGTTTCCACGTTTGCAGCAGCGGAGATGGGGGGCTGGACCGATGAGGTCGTAGCGAATCTTCCGTCTTCTGTGAAGGCTGTGTGCAGCTTTGGCGCCGGTTACGACGGGCTCGGCGACCTCACGCGTTTCAAAAACAAGAACATTCAGATCTCGAACACGCCGAACGGCGTTTCGCAGGCGACCGCTGACACTGGCGTTTATTTGATTCTCGGCGCGCTGCGCAACTTTAATGGACTCGCTGCGAGTCTGCGCGCTGGCAAGTTTTTGGGTAACGTGCCGTTGGCCGATGAGTACGACGGCAAGACGTTGGGAATCCTCGGCCTTGGTGGCATTGGCGGCCTCGTGCGCGACAAGGTGAAGGGCGCTTTCAACTTCGAGAAGATTCAGTATCACAACCGCCGCCGCCAGCCCGCAGAGATCGAGAAGGACACGCAGTACGTGGGATTTGACGAGCTGTTGAAAACGAGCGACGTCATTCTCTCGGTGCTGCCGCTCTCGTCGTCCACACACCATCTTTTCAACAAAGAGACGCTGGCCAAGACGAAGAAGGGCGCCGTGATCGTGAATATCGGCCGTGGGCCCGTTGTCGATGAGGAGGCCCTTGTGGAAGCGCTTGAGTCCGGACACATCAGCAGCGTTGGTCTTGACGTGTTTGAGAATGAGCCGAAGATCCACCCAAAGCTTCTTGCTAACGAGAACGTGCTTCTGCTGCCTCATGTCGGCACGCACACCAAGGTCGCGCGCACGAAGATGCTGAAGGAGATTTCCGACAACCTTGAGAGTCATATGGAGACGGGCCAGGTCATCTCGCTCTTGCCCGAGCTTCGTTAGCCCGAGCTTCGCTAACACGAGCCTCGTTAGTGCGGCGACTACGACTCTACTCCCCCCCACCCTCTCTTTGATCCTGCGCTTTTTGCTGTGAATTCCCGAGGGCTGAGAGGGCAAAAATCGACCGAAATGGCGCTTCTTAGACTAATCTTATCTTCAATAATAGACGCTTTATAGGGACAATCTGCGAGCGCACTTACAGTGCTTACAGCGTGTGCAGAGCGGCGTTGGCGGCCTTGCCCTAGGCAGGTCAAGCCCAGCCCAAGGCAGAGGAGGAAGTACCTCAGCTCATACGAGTGTTGCTAGCCGATCCGAAACGCCGCGACAGGCTCAGCCTGGCTTCGCGTATGCGAATTGCGCGCGTCCAGGCAAGATTGAGCCCGTGGAGCTGTGCCTCATAGGTGCCTCATAGGCCGCCTCAAAGGGCCCGAGTGGGCGTGAGAGGGCACGGACGCGCTAGGGGTGCGCGTGCCGCCAGCGTCATAAACTTCAAGCTCCTCGGCGCGATTTAGCGCACAGCAGCGCCCAAACCTTTGCCTACACTGCGATTGCCTGCAGCTTCGTCCCGGCACCGCATTGGCCAGTGCCGACACTTCACTTGCGCTGGATGACGTATTTCGAGACGCCGCGCAGGTGCTAACGCTAATTGAGTTTCTCAAGTAAGGTGGGCTGGCGCGATCTGGGACGCACTCGCCACGGCCATGTCAAGCCAATCCAAGCCTACCTTCGCGGATGCGGAGCGCGCGCACGCGACTAGAGGTACCAGCGCCACACTTCTTGGTCTGCTATACTGCTGCACGTTATAAAATATCCACTGTTATTACGCGTAATATCGAGAGTCTAGGAGCGGATCCAGGCCATTGCATTCTGCCCTTGCCCGCCGACGCTCTGAAACATTTCACTAGGGTTAGGCGCACAGCCAGACAAAGCCAGGGCACGGCGGGATCACTCGCTTTTTCTTCACTGATACTGTCCCCTATTCACTTTGGCAGCCAGGCCTTGCGCCGTATGGCTGACTGGAGGGGAAAAGGCGGACTAGAGTAATGACCTATGCGCCTCGTAAACCACTGGTTGGACTCAGAACTTTCGCACTGAGCCTGACTATTGCTACAAGCGCAACATCGCCTGGCCCTGAGGATCCTTTAGTCCTATATATTTACATTTATAAACATCTTACTGGAAAGCTCGAGGAAATTGGCGCAGAATAGAAGCGCTCGCGCTTACGGCGGTACATTCTTCTGCGCACGTTATGGCGCAGCGCGGAAGGGTGTGTGCGTGCCTGTGTGTGTCTGTGTGTGTGTCTGTTTGTGTCTGTGTGCTTTGCCCAGCTATGTGTGTGCACTCGCCCATCGATGTGCGATTAGGGGGGTGCCACCCACCTCCGGCACCCCAATTGGGCTCTGCCAGCTTCTCTAAGTCAATTGACCTTAGGTATTCCAAGAGAGGCGAGGCAAACAAGAAACCAAAAGAACGAAAGGAAAGGGAGGCAGGACACAAAGACGATCTGTGCCGGTGAGCCCTGCCGCTAAACCCTACCGCTGCAGAGTCTGAAACATATACTGCAGTGGTCCACGCGCTGGCACGCACCATATCAACCACAAGCATTAGCCGATAGGGCTGGGCGTGCGCACAAAGACACCTAATCTGAGCAGGGCTGACAGGGGCTGGCAAGGGCTGGCTCGGGGTCGCTGGATCGAGGCGGGGCGACTGTTTCACCCTCCTAAAAAAACCTAATAACAAGTTCCTCGAAAGTGTCTCGCTTTGAAGTACTCCCCCAGGGCACGCAGCCCATCCCCGGCTTGTCATTGTTTGCTCGCCGCGCCTGTCTCCCTGTTGCAGACTCCCTGAACGTTCCCCTAAGAGGTGCGCACTGGTCAGATGCAATGTCTGAGCAGAATTACAGCGGCGGCAACAACCCGGCCGGCCCGCGACAAGCGCCCACCCGCTCTCGACATCGCGGCAGTGCAGACTCTGCCGCACAAGAGGCCTCCGCCCAGCACGCGTCCGTGCAACAATTACAAGGACGGCCCATGCCGCTTGAGCCGGGAGGCTTTGCCGGTCTGCCTGCAATGCAGCCGCCGACGCAGCCTCCTGCGCTTGGCAGCATGGACCAGAGCTCCTTCTCTGACGAGTACTCCTGGGCGCCGCAGCACGCCAGAGCCCAGTCCGCATTCGCTCCGTCCCACCAGCGCCAAGCAGCGTCATTCTACCAGCCGCCCGCATACCACCAGCGAGATCAGAGCGCCAGCGACTTCTACTTCATCCAGTCTCCGCACGGGTCGCCGAGCTTGGGCACAGGCGGGTTCGACCCGCTTGGCCTAGACCCAAACTTCCCGGGTCTCAGCAGAGCGCCAATAGTGCCTTTAGGATCCCCAGCAGGAGCGCAATTGCAATTTCCGCGGCACGCTCGAGGAAGCAGTGTCAGCAGTAGCCGCGGCAGCGTGTCGAAACGCAGCCCACTGCGCTCCCACCGGCGAACTCACACAAGCACAGGGTCCGAGCAGATGCCGGCTCCCGCGCGCGGCGGGTTCCCTGGGCCGCTAGTGCAGCACGACACATCGCCCGTTCATGGCGGGTTTCCTGGACCGCTGGTGCAGCGATCCGACTCGAGGCACAGCCACGGCCCGCACGTACCCGCGGGAGTCGAGCCCGGCGTCTCGGGGCCGCAGCCGCCAATAGCAGCGCACGGCGTCGGCCAGGCTCCTGGAGAGCCACTGGACCCCCTTCCTGTCCCGGCGGAGCCCACGCCTTTGCTACCGGTGGGGATGGGGCCTGCCTTTACAGGACTCCTGGGAGAGGGCGGCACTGCGCCTCCCGTGTGGTCTGAGCAAACAGGCAATCCGAGCTTGGATCCCTCAATGGCCGGCCGCAGATCCAAGAGATCCAAAAGACGCCGGCACTCCCGCCGCAAAACTAGAGACGAGACACAGCAGGCAGGACAGGCGCCAGGGCCGGTGCTTGTCGCGTCAAACCCAATGAGCGACTTTAATTACTCTCCTCAGGGAGCGCAGTACCACGGCCTTGGGATCGGGCTGAGTGGGCCGTCCCAGCCGCCGCCACCGCCGCCTTCAGTTATCTCCGGCCAGCAGTTCACGCCGAGCAGCATGTCGCCCCCTCAAATGTATCCCATCTATGGAGGCACGCCTGCGTCGCAGCAGTTCGGAGGCGACGTGGTTCAGCCTTCGTTGCAGGGACAGCCGCCCCTGAACAGGCCAAACATGTACTTTGAGTCAACACCGACGCTGAGCAGCATGCCGTTCCTGCCTCCTTACGTATCATATGAGCAGCAGCTGCAGTTGCAACAACAGCAGCAGCAGCAACAACAGCAGCAGCATCAACAGCAGCAGCAGCAGGACCGGCACCACGACCAGCGCCAGCAGCAGCCGCACGCAAGATGGCGCGAGGAAGACATATGGCCTAGCGAGTACTGGGACCGGTACGACCGGCCGCCTGTCCCTGGCCCGAGCAACGTGCAGAGACCCCAGGCAGGACGCCCCATGGAGCCTCCCCCCATGCCATTAGGCGCCGCGCCCGCGCGACCAGCGTGGCCTGGGACCCCTCCGCACCTGCAGTTCCGGCCTCCGCCGCACGGCGCACAGCTCCCTGACGACGTTGCCCTGGGCTCAATTGCCGTGGGCTCCCAGCCTGCCCCCGGCCATGCGTACGCGGGTCAGCTCGGCACAATGCCCGAGCGGTCGCCCTCTCAGGAGGGCTCTGTAGACCCCGAGGAGCCCATAATGGACGTTCCCGGCCCGGACTACGCGGACAGCGCGAAAATGACGTGGGTGTCAGAGGACACCGAGGAGCTGATGAGACTGCTGGAGCCCGCCGAGAAGCACAAGTGGAAGTACATGAGCGACTTGCTGACGGAGCGGCGGAAGAAGCGGATCCCGCTGCGCACATGCCAGAACAAGTTTCACGCTCTGTTCGGCGAGACCGAGAGCTCCTCGCGGCTGCACTCGAGCCTGTTCTACGTGGCCTACCGATCCGGCTGGGACAGCATCAAAGAGTCGACTACCATGCGCGAGCGCGACAACGCCGTCTTCGAGGCGCACAGTAGCGCGCAAAGGGATGAGCTGGAGAAGGGAAAGGGCACGAGCGAAGAGGCGGCCAAAGCCGCTACGAAAGAGGGCGCGAAAGAGAGCGCCGAGAAGAAGGAGGCAGCGGAGGATGCTGTTCAGGAGGCCATGCACGAGGCCATGCGGGAGGCTGTTGGGGAGGACGACGGCGTGCACGAGCCAGGCTCGGCGAGGGAGTCCGAGCAGCCTGAGCCTGCCTTGGGAGCGCCGCGCTAGCGGTACAGCGTGCCCGCGCCTGATTTGTCTTTGTAGTGTATTTTAAGTAATTGTCCGATTAATTCACATAATTCTTACGGTAGATAATTCTGCACGATCTCCCCTCAGTCCGCACAGGAATTTTTCCGTGCGTTTGGAGCCAATTTGTTTCGAAATAAATAAGTGTCTGAAATTAATGCGTTTGTAATTACCAGTAATTTCGGCGAACTGTTTTACCTCATTGCGCGACTCGCGTGGTGGGTGTGGTGCCTGACCGCGCGGGCGTCGTCGTGCCTGAGTCAATAGCGACTCTGCTTAGCGATGAGAGTTTCAGAAAGAGGAAAGGCAAGGCCGCGCGCTTGCCGAGCGCAAGACGTAAGCGTGGGAGGGAAAAAAGGGTGTGTGCGGCCGCTGCAGCAGCCCACTCAGCACATTGCGTACGCTGCGCACGCCGCGCACGCCGCGCCCCCAGGGCCTATCAAAGACGCCGCTCAGATCGGCCGCTCCAGCAATCAGCCGTGTGTAATTTATAAACTCACATGTCTCTTCAGATTGGTGCCGCGGTCCTGTGCTGCGAGGTTTTACAAACGAGCGCGTTTTCAGGGCTAGGGATTATATTTATAGATCCTCCACGTAAACAAAAAGCTTGGTGGCTGCGTGGGACGCGTACGTACGGTGCAGAGGCTGAGCTTAAGCGGTGCGGAATACAGCGGCAAGGGCGGGGCCCGCGCCTGGAGCGCGCGCGCGGGCGTCGCACTGCTCGCTGCTCCCTCGTCATGCAGCGCGCGGGCGATTACAGGACCCAGCAGGCCGCGCGGGCCTCCCTCCCTCCTCCTCCCTTGCACCGCGCGCAGGCCGCAAGCTAGGGTTGTCGCATGACCTCGTCAGGGGTCTTCTGATCGTGCCCTAACCTGTGGAGCAGAGGGTCGGGAGTGTTCCCTAACGAGGAAGAAATAAATACCAACCCGGATCATATCTTGCGACCTCTCACACACCCTCTTAGCCCAACGATGTGTGGGATTTTCGGCTACATCAACTACCTGGTACCCAAGACACGGGCTCAGATTGTCGACACGCTGCTTGAGGGCCTGCAGCGCCAGGAGTACCGCGGCTACGACAGCTCGGGCATCGCCATCGACGGCGACAAGGATGGCGAGCAGCTCATCTTCCGCCAGGTCGGCAAGGTGAAGGAGCTGCGCAAGCTCGTGGACGAGACGACCGCGTTCGACCGCAACAGTGTGGAGGACTGCCACGCCGGCATTGCGCACACGCGCTGGGCCACGCACGGTGTTCCCGCGACAAAGAACTGCCACCCGCAGACAAGCGACGCGAGCAACGAGTTTGTGATCGTTCACAACGGCATCATCACAAACTATAAGGAGCTGAAGCAGTTCCTCGCATCGAAGGGCGAGACGTTCGCAAGCGACACCGACACGGAGTGCATTGCGAAGCTGTTCCGCTACCTCTACAACGAGAACCGCAAGGCCGGCGGCTACCTCGACTTCACCCACCTCGCGAAGCTCGTTCTGCGCGAGCTTGAGGGCGCATACGGCCTGCTCGTGAAGTCGCGGCACTACCCTGCCGAGGTGATTGCCAGCCGCAAGGGCTCGCCGCTGCTCGTGGGCGTGAAGAGCGACCGCAAGCTGAAGGTCGACTTCGTCGACGTCGAGTTCCAAGACCCGGCGTCGGCTGTGGCGGCGGCGCAGAACGGCACACTCGAGGCGGTGGCCGCGCAGCAGAAGGGCTCAGACCTGCGCCACTCGCAGTCGCGCGCCTTCCTGTCCGAGGACGGCCCGATCCCGACGGAGTTCTTCGTGGCGAGCGACCCTGCGGCCGTCATCAAGTACACGAAGAAGGTGCTGTTCATGGAGGACGACGACATCGCGCACATCTACGACGGCGAGCTGCACATCCACCGCGCAACCCACACGACCGGCGAGTCCACGATCCGCCAGATCCAGACCCTCGAGATGGAGCTCGCGCAGATCATGAAGGGCAAGTTCGACCACTTCATGCTCAAGGAGATCTACGAGCAGCCGGACTCCGTCGTGAACACGATGCGCGGCCGCGTCGACTTCGACAACTACTCCGTGCAGCTCGGCGGCCTGCGCAGCCTGCTCACGACGATCCGCCGCTGCCGGCGCATCATCATGATCGCCTGCGGCACGTCGTACCACTCGTGCCTCGCCACGCGCCAGATCTTCGAGGAGCTCACGCAGATCCCGGTCAGCGTCGAGCTGGCGTCGGACTTCCTTGACCGCCGCAGCCCTGTCTTCCGCGACGACACGTGCGTGTTTGTGTCGCAGAGCGGCGAGACTGCGGACTCCATTCTCGCCCTCAAGTACTGCAACGAGCGCGGCGCGCTCACCGTCGGCGTCGTGAACTCCGTCGGCTCCACCATCTCGCGCATGACTGCCTGCGGTGTGCACATCAACGCGGGCCCGGAGATCGGCGTTGCCTCGACAAAGGCCTACACGTCGCAGTACGTCGCCCTCGTCATGATGGCTCTGTCGCTGTCCGACGACAGCCTCTCGAAGACGGCGCGCCGCCACGAGATCATCGACGGCCTGGGGCGCCTCAGCGAGCAGATCAAGAAGGTGCTCGAGCTGAACGACCAGATCCGCGAGATGTGCGACGGCGTCCTCGCAGACCGCAAGTCGCTGCTCCTGCTCGGCCGCGGCTTCCAGCACGCGACGGCGCTCGAGGGAGCCCTCAAGATCAAGGAGATCTCGTACATGCACTCTGAGGGTGTGCTCGCCGGCGAGCTCAAACACGGTGTGCTGGCGCTCGTCGACGAAAACCTGCCCATGATCGTTCTTGCCACGCGCGACTCTCTGTTCCCGAAGGTCATGTCCGCGGTAAACCAGGTTGTTGCCCGCAGTGGCAACCCCATCATCATCTGCAACGAGGGCGACGGCGCTCGCTTCGACCCTAAGTACCGCACCATCGAGGTCCCTGCCTCCGTCGACTGTCTGCAGGGCGTGCTTAATGTCATCCCTCTCCAGATCATGAGTTACTGGCTGGCCGTGCGCAAGGGCGTCGACGTCGACTTCCCGCGCAACCTCGCGAAGTCCGTAACTGTGGAGTAGGCTTGCTCCGCCCTTCCAAGTGCATCCAGATTTAAATAATGCACCTTGTGCTTTCAAACATCAATAGGGGGGACATGGTGCGCATCGCATAATATAAGCTGGCACGCTCTTAACTGAATACTATTTTTCTGACACCTGCGCTGTTGTTTTCACTAGATCTTCCTAGTTTAGCTAAATTACATATTTCACTGCTTGGCTGCTCGCGCTGGGCTAGTAGACGAAACTCAGTCTCAGGGTGTCGCCATCTAGACTCGTTGCGTATCGCACGCTCACCAAAAGCAACAAAAAAAAAAGTAGACTGAGATCCGTGCTGTAGTCAATTGCGACGCTCTCGTTCTCTCTCTCTATCTCTAAGCATGATTGTCTCGGCACAATTGTGCCTCGGCAGTGCGTTAGTGTGTCGAGTGCGTGTGGGCTTTCCTGCCTTACCCTCATATTAATCGCCAAAACTAGTAGGGTAGAAGCAGATCCTCCCCTGCATGTGCTGCACTGCACCATGCAAACCGGCGATACCCCACAGCATAGGGACTTCGCCCTGATCAGTATAAGACTTAGCAGCATTCTTGTCGTTGTTCACAGCCGATGGATGAGCGACTAGTCATTCCGCAGAAGCACAATGTCATATCACGAGTGCTGTTCGCGTCGCGCATCAGGCCTATACCGAGCGAGAGGCCCTCAAACCCGCAAGAAAAGGGTTTTTTGTGGCGCCTGACTTGGAGCTGGATTGGCACGACACTGCGCACTGGCTTCGATAGGGTCCTCGTCGTCAATGACATCCCCAAAATCCGCGACGTTGACTCTATGCAGCATCGCTTCGGCGCGTACAAAACCTTCTTGCAGCACCACCCTCCAGACTCCACCACACACTACATTGAGATATTGGCACTTTTTTACGCTCTGCGATGGGATCTGTTCTGGAGTTACCTCGTGCAAATAGCCGCAGCTGCGTCCCAGCTCTCTATCACGGTCGTTTCGCGGAAGCTAATTGAGATCGCAGAGCACTTGCAGTCCAACCCTGTGAACGCTGACCACAGTCTCGCCTCAGGGCTGACCGTCGTGAACTCAGTCCTGGACATTATCATGATCTCAATGGACCTGTACGGGATTTACTGGACATACATTATCTCCGAACACGCGCGCACGCTTTCGATTTGCGCGATCCATGACAAGATGCTGCGCCTGGGCCCGCAGCAGCGCCACGACTTCACAGCAGCAAGGATCATGACTCTCAGCTCCACTGATTGCCGCAGAGCCTCCACCTTCGTGTCCGAGATGCACGCTCTGCTAGTGTTCCCTGTGTTTCTGGGTGGCGCCATTGGCATCCTCTACTACAACATCGGAGTCTCAGGGCTTGTTGGAGTCGGGCTGCTCGTACTCGCACTCGGAGTAACAATTGCAGCCTCGGTCGTCAGCGAGGGTCTGCGCAAGCGCTCCATGCCGTACCAGGACAAGCGCGTGTCAATCACGCGGGAAACGCTGAAAAACACAAACATCATAAAGTTCTATGGCTGGGAAAGCTCGTTTCTCAAACTCGCTGTGCACGCAAGAAGGCTCGAAACGCGCTGTATCAGACTGATCCAGCTAGTGGCAAGTCTGAGCAACGCCGTTATCATCTCTGCGCCTGCCCTGGCTGGTGCGCTAAGCTTTGCTGTCCAGATTATCTCGTTGAAGAGGCTTCAGCCGTCCCGAGCTTTTCCTTCGTTGACTCTGTTTGAAATGTTTACGCCGCTCGTCTCGCACATGAATGCTGCCCTAGCAGCTTTAGCCGACGCTTGGGTGGCCTCTCAGCGGATGAACGAGCTGTTCAGGCTGGAGGAAATACCAAGCTATGTTCAGGCGCTTGACGCAGGACAGAAACACCTGGCGGCCTGCGTCGAGGAGGCTTCTTTTGGTTGGACGAAAGATCGCAATGAGGACTCCCGATTCAACAAGCATGATAACGGCGATGGCCAAAAGGATGCGAAGACCACGAAAACAATACTCAGCAACATTAACATCCAGATCGAGTTTGGCTCCATGACGCTGGTCATAGGCTCTGTCGGCTCTGGCAAAACGTCGCTTCTCAGCTCTCTTCTCAATACGATCCCCAAGACTTCCGGCTGCGTCAAGATCTCCCCCGACGTACGTGTTTCGAGCGTCATCTCCTTGTGGTGCAGAAGCACCTCCATCCGTGATAACATCCTGTTCGGATTACAGTGGGACGCTCAGAAATACGAAAAGATCGTCCGCATATGTGATTTGCAGTATGATTTTGCCTTGTTTTCGCAGGGCGACCTGACAGAGATCGGTGAGAACGGCGTTGTCATGAGTGGAGGGCAAAGGGCTCGCCTTGCGCTGGCTCGCTGCTTATATGCAGACGGGGATTTGCTCATTCTGGACGACGTTCTCAGCGCAGTAGACAGCCGCGTTGGGAATCGCGTCTTTAAGGAGCTGCTGAGTCTCGCCCGTAACGAAAACAAGGCCATTGTGTTTTCTACAAACAACCTGAAGCTCATACCCAAAGCGGACTCTGTCATATCCCTCGATGGGCGAGGATCTTGTGAGCAAACTAATCCCGCGAACGCTCGCTTTTATGGTACTAAGTGGAGCCAGGAAGGCATCGCAATACACAACTTAGAGCAGGAAAAAATGAATGCTTTGACACCGACTCCCCTCCTGAGGCCTACTGGGCCTTCCTCGTCGCCTTTATCGCCCACTACGGCGAATGAGCTCCACTCGCCATCATCAGAAGACCTAGTAACGTCGGCCTTCACCTCCTTGCATCAAAGAAGGGACTCAGGCGTGGTGCCTCAGCGCACATCCTGCACATCCTTGGACAAAAAAGCGTTCAAAAATCGCGAAAAGAGTGCCCATGTTGGCCTCTCGCTGCAAGCAGTTCCTAGAGTTGACGATCTGGAGAATAACAGCAGTGTTAGAGGTGCTGGTGAAAGCCCACAAACGCTGGCTGAAACTAGAGCAGTCGGAAGTGTGCAAAGTACAGTTCTCATTCACTATTTTCAGTTGAACACAACTCGTGGTCTTTTACTCCTGGCTCTGCTTCTCCTTTGCATCATGGGCTTTTCATGTTCACAAGCAATGTCAAATGTCATTCTTAATTGGTGGACAAGCAACAGATTTCACAAGTCCCAAGGTTTCAACTTGGGAATGTTCGCTCTCGCGGCTGCCCTTATAGCTGTTTTCTACCTGTTCTTCGTCAACGCTTTAACCATAATGGCAACCTCTGCCTCCACGAAATTGCACAACGCGGCCTTGGAACGTCTTTATGGCGCGCCGATGGCCTTTTTTCACTCAAATCCGCTAGGCCGCTTGATGACAAGGTTCACGGATGACCTCGTGAGTCTTGATACCTGGCTGGTTGCCTATAGTCGCATTGCGCTCATGAACTTCTTCTCGCTCACAGGGTCCGCATTGGTAATTTTCATCTATGTCCCATGGTCTATGCTCTGTCTCATTCCGATATTTACAATTTCTGCAATGCTCTTGGCATTCTACCGCTGCTCTACACGTGAAGTGAATCGGGTTCAGCAGCTGTTCGAAAGCAGGGGCTTGACAACAATGAGCGAGAACATAGACGGTCAGGACGTCATAGTTGCATTTCAACAACAACAGCACAGCCAGTCTCAACTCAACGGCTGCATGGATGATATAGTGTCTGTGATCCAATGCAGCGAGGCAACCCATTTTTGGATAGCTTTTCGAGATGGACTGATTTGCGAAATGCTTACCTTTGTCACTATACTTCTTGCCATTTTTCAGGTGCTTGACCTGAACGCGTCCGAGACTGGGATGCTCCTCTCCATCCTGCCGACAATACGCTCAAACCTCACGATGCTGTTTCCCAATCTTGCTCTCTTCGAGAACCAGTTGAACTCTGTGGAACGCCTGAATGAGTACGCTACGAGCATCCCCCTCGAGGAATCCATATCGATGGAAACCGGCCCCCCAGAACTCACTGAATGGAGGCCTCAGCAAGGTCGTATCGATTTTGAGAGCGCCGGTCTACGCTACCGTGAGGGCTCACCGATGGTTTTGAACGATCTATCATTGAGCATTAGAGGTGGAGCAAAGATAGGAATCTGTGGTCGCACTGGCGCAGGTAAATCAACCGTGGTAGCCGCTTTGTTTAGGCTTGTAGAGCTTACGCAAGGTACGATCCGCATTGACGGCCAGGATGTTGCAGAATTGCCACTTGCAGCGCTTCGGAGAGCGCTTTCAATCATTCCACAGCACCCGGTACTATTCCAAGGTACGATCCGTTTTAACTTGGATCCATTCGGTGAGTGCAAGGACGAAGAGCTTATTCACGCTATTCATCGCGCAGGGATTCCTCTCCATGGAGACAGGGCCTTACAACTAGACACTCCAGTGGATGCTGAAGGTACAAATTTTAGCCAAGGACAAAGGCAAATGCTCGCTCTTGCAAGAGCATTGATTCGCGACTCAAAGATAGTCGTCCTTGACGAAGCAACAGCAGCTGTTGATCAGGAAGCGGACGATCAGATTCAGCGCACCATCAAGGCTGAGTTTGCTGACCGGACCGTAATTTGCATTGCACATCGACTGGAGACAATCATGGACTACGAACAAATCCTCGTTTTAGGAACAGGTGGTAAGAAGCTCGAAATGGGCTCGCCGAAGGACTTACTCAAGAGGAAAGGGATCTTCTATGAAATGTGTCTGGACGCTGAAACTCAGATGTGCTAGCTGAGGTTGCCATAGTGTCAGATATTGCTACGGGTTGCTTCACCTAAAAGATAAGATAAGACAGGCACCTCCGGGCCAGATTAATAGAAGAGTCAAATAATGGACTTTTTGACCTGCTTGAGCAGTCTCTCAATTAATAAATTAGTTATGTCTAGGCCTGGCTGGGAACACTGGTGAGTTCAAGGCGTTTGTCGCGACCGCCTGTAGCCAGCACTCCTGCCCAGTCCACACAGTAGAGATCACGATCTTCGGCTGACGTCGTCTGGCGCTCGACCGTGAACATGCTCTTATCAGCACGCACGTCCCATATGCGTACAGTACCATCGTGCGATGCCGACGCGAACTGATATGGGCTCTGAGGGCTCGGTGCGAGAGATACAACAAAGTTCCTGTGGCCGTTTAGTTGTTTTACGCTCGCATTTGTCGTGGATCGAGGATCCACCAAGGTAATGTGCCTCGCTGACGAGCCGCACGCCAGAAGCTGTGTTTGAGGACCTAGCGAAATTACCGACAACAGAGAGAACGACGTGGACTTCGTGTCGACCAGCTGCGACGTGACGAGGTCCCATGTTCGCACTGTGTGGTCCTCAGAGACTGAGTACACAACATCTGAATCTACGGGGTGGGGCGCGAGACCAGTCACAGGAGCCAAATGGCCCTCGAGTGTGGCGAACGATCCCTTCACTTTCGCAGCCTTGAGTGCCTGATCCGCAACACGGCGGCGTTTTTGGCTCGACTGAAACTTGCTGGGCGCCAGCTCCGCTGGCTCCGGCAAATCCTTGATGCGAGCAGACCAGAGCCTGAGCGTGGAGTCCTGTCCTCCGCTCACGATTTTGTCATTTTTGAGAACTGCAACAGAGTTCACTGGGGCGGTGTGACCCTTAAGAACGCACGAGAGCTCTTTCTTCGACTCTCCGGCGCTCCACAAATGTAAGTTTCGATCTCTGCTCGCGCTAACAATCCGCGAGTCGCCGATCCACTGCACTGCAGTGACGGCTCCTTGGTGACCAGCCAACTGCTTTTCTACAGTGCCCGATTTATTCCAAACGCGGACAATGCCGTCATAGGACCCTGTCACAATGTTGTTGGCGCCCTTGCGCTGAATGTGCACGCTGGACACCCAGTCCTCGTGCTCGAACGCGGCCATGAACGTTGGCGGAAGTACCGCACGCACATACTCGACGGTGATGACCGACTCACTAGAGAGTCCTTCACTAACGAGATAGCTTTCCAGTGACCCGCGTAGCAGCTTTCCGTCGATCAGGAAATCAAGCGGGATTGGCTCTGTCGTCTGCAAAAGCTGATTCACAACTTCCGAAAGGCCGTAGCGCTTAAGCTCCGAGGGAACGTACAGCGGGTTTTCATCTACCTTCAGTTCACTGTCTCGCGTCACTAGTCTCACCCGAACGCTCATTTTCTGGCAGTGAACTATGGATCAAAAACAGCGCAGCTGAAAATAAAAAAATGAGGTCAGATGCGCGTAAGCAAATTCAGCTGCATAACAAATCTGGGTAGTAGTAGTAGTAGTAGTAGTAGTAGTATTTAGTGCGTTCACTTTTGAGCTCTCAGCGCCAGAAGGAGATTCATGTATCTAAAGACAGGTGGAGGGATTTTGAACTCTGTTTGCGCTCTTACATCCAAGACCCAAAACATCCGAAGAAAGGCATTTCTCAGAACTTAGCGTGGATACTTTGTTCATCTACAGGAGCCCCGGACTAAGCGGTTAGCGACATAGTGGCTCATTCCGGGTTCAAACTTCCGCATACATTGCTCAAGCGGCTCAGTGGCGACCTGCACTGTAATGACCGCCATTTCCGGTTGTAAGCGGTGTTATCTAACTTCACGTGATGCGATAACGCGGTGCGATGCCGTGCAACAAAGTCAAGATCTCTGTTATAAGAAGCGAGCCTTCGGGGGCAATATAAAGTATCGGAATTTTTTTTTGTATCACGCCTAAGCCGCGTCTGGTACCTGGCTTATGAATGAGCAGCGGATTATCCCTCATAAGCACAATGCTGTAGCAAGGTTCCTGTTCTCGTCTAAAATTCGGCCGATCCCGAACGAGAGAGGCCCAAATCCGCAAGATAGGGGGGCGTTTTGGCGTCTCACATGGGCTTGGATGGACGGTATCATGCGAACGGGCTATGACCGGGTCATTGTCCCAAACGACATCCCGCGCATCCCGGAATCAGACTCTATGGATCGGCGCTTTGCCGATTTCAAAGACTATCTTCGGAGGCATAATGCCGACCACACCACAAAGTATGTCGAGGTGTGGGCCCTCCTCTATGCTTTGCGATGGAAACTCCTGTTTAGCTTTGCGATGCAATTTATAACTAGCGGATCCCAAATATGTCTTAGCGTCGTTTCTCGCAAGCTCATTGAGAATGCCGAGTATCTCGAGGACGTTCATGGCCACGCCGATCATGGCTATGCTGCTGGTATGACTATTGCCAACACCGCCTTGGATCTGATTATGATGTTCTCGGACCTTTATACACTTTACTCGTCTATTCTAAACTCGGAATACGCACGAACGCTCATGATGACAGCAATTCATGACAAAATGCTTCGCCTGAGCCCACAGCAGAGACACGATTTCTCCGCGGCTAAGATAATGACGCTAAGCGCGAGTGATTGTCGTCGTGCGAGTACTTTCTTAATGGAGGCCAACTCCATGCTTGTGTTTCCAATATTTCTCGGTGCGACTATAGGAATCCTGGAATACAACATTGGTGTTTCAGGTCTTCCTGGTGTGGGGCTACTGCTACTGGCCCTGGTTGGAACGACAGTGGCATCTATTGGGGCCGCCGCACTCCGCATGCGCTCTATGCCCTACCAGGATAAGCGCGTCTCCATGACGCGGGAAACTCTTAAAAACATGAACATTATCAAGTTTTACGGATGGGAAGAGTCATTTCTGAAAGTGGTTAAGCATGCTCGTGCTCTTGAAACGCGGTTTATCCGGCTTTTGGAACTCTTGGATGGACTCAATAATGCTGTCATTGTCGCCGCACCATCACTCGCTGGGGCTCTGAGCTTTGCAGTGAGAATCATAATCAGTGATGGCCTACAGCCCTCGCGCGCCTTCCCGTCACTCACTCTGTTCCAGATGTTCCTTCCTTTGTTTGCCCAAATCAGCGCTGCTTTGACTTCCCTTTCTGACGCCTGGGTTGCCTGTCAGCGACTTGATAAGTTCTTCCGCCTTAAGGAAGTTCCATCCTACATCGAGGACCTCGACTCCTCCGAGCACAAGGGTCTTGTCGCACGAATTCATAATGGCTCATTTACTTGGCTCATGAATACGGAGGCCCCGGCCAGTGAAGATGACGAAAAATTAGATGAGAGCAAAGCCGAGCATGTGGCCAAGACGGTTTTGCAAGACATCAACATCCAAATTCCCTTTGGCTCAATGACCTTGGTTGTGGGATCTGTGGGCACGGGGAAGACGTCGCTGCTCAGCTGCTTTGTGAACACCATCCCCAAGTCAGCTGGATCAGTAGAAGTTGTCAATGGCACCCGTGTTGCGAGTGTCCTATCTCTTTGGTCGAAAAATGTCAGCCTGCGAGATAATATACTTTTCGGGCTTGAGTGGGACGTTGCGAAGTATGCAAGAGTAATACACATGTGCGATCTCAAGTCTGACTTTGCCCTTTTCTCGCATGGTGATATGACTGAGGTGGGTGAAAATGGAGTCACTTTAAGTGGTGGTCAGAGAGCTCGCCTTGCGCTAGCTCGCTGTCTCTATGCGGATGCCGACTTGATCATCTTAGATGATGTTCTCAGCGCTATGGATAGCCGTGTAGGAAATCACATTTTCCAGGAGCTATTGCTGCTAACACGATCTACGAAAAAAGCTGTCGTTTTCTCAACGAACAATCTTAAACTCTTGCCCCAGGCGGACTACGTCATCTCACTGGACGGGGCTGGCGGTTGTGAGCAGTCGACACCTTCAAAAGTGCATATCCACAAGTCCAGTGAGGCAGAAAACAATGATGGAGAGGCCCAGAGAGAGCACGACGAAAACGCTATGGAATTCGCGAAGGCGGCTGCGCACACGCATCCTCGCATCGGCGTCGATGAGATTCTGGCTTCCAAAACGGGATTGACAGTTGCTGAGACTACCGCTGAGGAGATGGTAGATTTGCATCAAGCAAGACGTGACAAAAATCATGCTGGCGCCAAAGCGGACGCTGCAGACATCGGAGCACAATACCCTGGTGCTGATTATGACGCTAACACCAAGATTGAAGGCATTCACGACCCCGAAAAGAATCAGGAGACTGCTGTAACAACCCAGCTAATGAGCGAAGAGACGCGCGCAGTGGGTAGTGTTGACCCCATGGTTTTGGTACGCTACTTTCGCTTGCAGTCGTTTTGGGGACTTATCGCTTTCGCTGCCCTCGTGCTAAGTGTGATGTGCTATGCCTGTTCCGATGCCATGTCCAATGTCGTTCTAAATTGGTGGACAAGCAACAAATTTCAGAAATCCGCTGGGTTCAATCTTGGAATGTACAGTATGGTTGCTGGCTTGATTGCTATTTTTTACTGCCTCTTTTCCAATCTTATGAGCATCATTGCAACTGCTTCATCAACTGAACTGCACAACTCTGCTCTCGAAGGTCTTTATAAGGCTCCAATGAGCTTCTTTCAGACAAATCCTCTTGGCAGACTGATGATGAGGTTCACTGAAGATCTGGTGAATCTCGACACAAGGCTGCTTATTTTTGCGCGTATTTCATTTATGACCCTCTTTTCCCTCTTGGGGTCTGTCATTGTCGTGTTTGTTTACGTTCCATGGTCTCTAGTCTGCCTTATTCCAATCATTGTCATATCGTTGATTCTGATGGCTTTTTATCGTACGACATCACGGGAGCTCAACCGCGTCTCCCAACTCTACGACAGTCGAGGGATGACGAGCGTGAGTGAGCATATTGAAGGCCAAGAGGTGATTGTTGCTTTCGATCAGGTGGCTGACAGCCAGCGGATTTTGAATGATCGCATGGATGATACTATTGCTGCGTTACAGTGCAATGAGGCGTCAAATTTTTGGATGGCTTTCCGAAATGGTCTTCTATGCGAAATACTGACGTTGGCCACCATATTCATGGCTGTGTTCCAAGTTTTCGATCTCAACGCATCTGAAATAGGTATGCTGCTTTCGATTTTGCCCACTGTTCGACTCAATCTCACAATTCTGTTCCCCATGTTTGCACTTTTTGACAATCAGCTGAACTCAGTCGAGCGATTAGATGAGTATGCCACAAGCGTTGCGGTTGAAGGAGAACATAAAAGGGAACAAGAGAACCCTGAGCTCCTCCTATGGACGCCCAGTCAAGGGAGCATCCGTTTAGAGAATGCCAGTCTGCGATATCGTGATGACTTACCGTTGGTGCTGAATGACTTATCTTTGGACGTCAAAGGAGGAAGTAAGGTCGGAATTTGTGGCCGCACCGGCGCGGGCAAGTCTACAATCATCTCGGCGTTGTTTAGGTTCGTTGAGCTCGAAGAGGGAAAGATCACCATTGATGGGCATGATATTTCTGAGATGCCGCTTTTTACACTACGCCGAGCTCTGGCTGTCATACCTCAACAGCCGGTTCTGTTCCAAGGAACTATCCGCACCAACTTGGATCCTTTCCAAGATCACAATGACACAGTACTGCTAAACGCGTTGGAGCGCGCAGGTATAGCAGCGTCGGGAAACAACAAGTTGCAGCTAGATAGTGCTGTCGAAGCCGAGGGGACAAATTTTAGCTTGGGACAGAAGCAAATGTTGGCTCTCGCCCGCGCTTTGGTGCGTGAATCTAAAATTCTCGTTCTTGATGAGGCCACTGCGGCTGTGGATCACGACACTGATGAGCGCATTCAGCGCACCATTAAAAGTGAGTTCGCAGACTGCACCGTGTTGTGTATTGCACATCGTCTTGAAACAATCATAGACTATGACGCAGTTCTTGTTATGGGATCTGGAGGCAAGAAGCTTGAGATGGGGCCGCCTCGTGAACTGTTTGCTCGGGGTGGTGTTTTCTATGATATGTGCTTGGAGGCTGGAGTCCAGCCTTGAGTCACAGACACGCTTGCAGTACACTTCCTAAACGAACATGGCTCGCTATTATCTGACTGAGGGCACAGGGGTGGTGGCGCTGCAGTTCTAACAGCCCACTCAAACTGCTTAAATAGTTGTAATAATTAGAACCGCCGTCACCTATAGTCGAGGCAGACCGAGACAGACTGCTTGTAGACAAGTAACTAAGAAAGCCTCAGAGAATAGTTAGAGGTGACATGGTATGGGATCCATCCAATATTGAGGTAGAACGATATTAGAGGAGCATCGAAAGTTCGAAGCCAGATGATAAGTTTGAGACTCTTAGTACCAAAGAAAGGCTGATCTCCTTTTATGATCGCTTCTTTCAAATGTATTGGACCTCGCTAGGCTTGAATTGAAGATTAATCCAAAATTAATTAATTACAGGGTATAATAAGAGGGGTATCAGATTGTAAGGCATTAGATCAAAAATGCCACAGCACCAGCACCTAGAGCAGCCATGTAGCCGAGGGGCTTAGCGTTCACCGCACCGTTGGCAATAGGAATGCCTGCGCTCGTCTGGGAACTCGGGGTCGGAGCAACCGCGGGAGGAGAGCCAGCGCCGGAGCCGGTTGCAGCAGGCGAAACATGCGTCACCGTGCATGGGCAGTCAGTAATGGTGAGAGTAGTGGCTTCCGTGACCGTATAAGTCTTACCATTCGTGGTAAGAGTTGTGGGGGTCGGGCAGTAAGTCGTGAAATATGAAACAACTTCAGTGGTCGTGACAGCGCCACCGTTGCCAGAGCCGCTGCCAGAGCCATTGCTGCCAGAGCCGCTACCAGAGCCATTGCTGCCAGAGCCGCTGCCAGAGCCATTGCTGCCAGAGCCGCTGCCAGAGCCGTTGTTGCCAGAGCCGCTGCCAGAGCCGTTGCTGCCAGAGCCGTTGCCAGAGCCGTTGCTGCCAGAGCCGTTGCCAGAGCCATTGCTGCCAGAGCCGTTGCCAGAGCCGTTGCTGCCAGAGCCGCTGCCAGAGCCATTGCCAGAGCCATTGCTGCCAGAGCCACTGCCAGATCCGGAGCCGCTGCCGGAGCCACCATTGCCAGAGCCAGAGCCGGAGCCACCGTTGCCCGAGCCAGAGCCATTGCCAGAGCCATTGTCGCCCGAGCCAGAGCCGGAGCCTCCGTTGCCAGAGCCACCATTGCCGGAGCCGTTGTCACCAGATCCGCCGTTGCCAGAGCCGTTGTTGCCAGAGCCGTTGCTAGATCCGCCGTTGCCAGAGCCACCATTGCCGGAGCCGTTGTCACCAGATCCGCCGTTGCCAGAGCCGTTGTTGCCAGAGCCGTTGCTAGATCCGCCGTTGCCAGAGCCACCATTGCCGGAGCCGTTGTCACCAGATCCGCCGTTGCCAGAGCCGTTGTCACCAGATCCGCCGTTGCCAGAGCCGTTGTCTCCAGAGCCGTTGTTGCCAGAGCCGTTGTCACCAGATCCGCCGTTGCCAGAGCCGTTGTTGCCAGATCCGTTGTCGCCAGATCCACCGTTACCAGATCCATTATCGCCAGACCCATCATTACCGCCGGTAGGAGTTGCAGAGGCACTTGCGCTGCCATTTCCGCCGTTACCAGAACCAGAGGTAGAAGAAGCACCAGAGCCACCGTTGCTGGAGCCACCGTTACCGGAGCCACCAGTGGATGACGCGCCGTTGCCATTGCCGCCGTTGCCAGCACTGCTAGTGGTAGTAGAAGCGCCTGCAGCACCGTTGCTAGAGCCACCGTTGCCACCGTTGCCAGCACTGGTAGTGGTAGGAGCACTAGAACCACCGTTGCTAGAGCCACCGTTACCACCGTTAGTGGAAGAAGCACCAGAACCACCGTTAGTGCCAGATGCGCCTCCCGAGCCACTGCCCGATACACCTGCACCAGACGTTGTTACGCTACCAGGAGCCGACGATGTGCCTGCACCAGCTGATGATGTAGCACCCGAGGGGCCTGAACCAGTGGAGGAAGCACCACCTGCACCAGACGAGCCTGCACCAGATGAGCCTGCGCCAGAATTGCCTGAGGAGGCAGGTCCAGTACCACCAGACGTTGTCACGCTACCAGGAGCCGATGAGACACCGGCACCACCCGAGGACGTAGCTGGAACGGAAGAAAGACCAGAAATAGAAGGAGTACCAACAGAGCTCACAGAAGGGACAGAGCTGATGGAAGGAATGGATGTCACTGGAGAGGAGCTGGACGTAGGAGGGAGGCTTGCTCCAGAGGACGTAACCGGGCAGAGAGTCGAAATAACAGTTACGGGGTTGCGGCAGTTCGTCACCGTGAGCTCTCCTAGAGGGTTAATTGATGTTCCAAGAGCAAAGTTCAGCGCTTTTAGTGCATCGTTCAAGGTTCCAATCGCTGCATTCACGGTCGTGATAAGGGAGCAAGGATAGTTGCCAGGGAATCCCTGGAGAAGAGCGGCAAGCTGTTTGACGTACGAGTCCACTGCAGAGATGGCCTGGTTCACAATGAGACTGACAGCCTGGGGAAGACCAGGGATCAGCTTGAGAGCACCGATGTTGTCAGTAAGAGACGTAAGAACGGTGGTAAGGGAGGAGATAACACCCTCGACATTGCTAACAATGTCCGCAGCGTTGGATGGAACCACGCATGTAATAGAGAGAAGCTTGTTTTTAGCATCGTTGACAAGTCCAACCAAAGTAGTGGCAAGTTGCGTTAGCTGCGCAACGGCACCGATCCCAAGAGCGTCCGCAATATTGTCGACCTGCTGGAATAGGGTCTGGATGGCTTTGTTCGCAGCGGCCCAGATTCCCAAGGCATCATTGTTTGGGTTACAGGTGATACCGAATCCGCTTTGAGTAGCAACACAGGGGGTAGAAGCCTGGCCATGGACAGCAGGAAGCCCGCCGAGGGCAGCTGATGCGACCAAGACACGAGCAAACTTCATCAGATGAGTTGAGGCAACTTTCTAGGAATTGAGTGGGTCTTAAATAGTAACTCCAGCTTGGCATGCAGTTGCTATGCTCTTTGTTATGGTCCAAATCCCGAAGTTCCCGCACCTGCAGCTTTCGAGCTTTCGGTATGCAGCATAGCCCTACATGTATCCTGAAATAGGGCAGGCTCGCGCATACGCGCTGATATAACCCTTACCTTTCCTTTACAGGGATCTTCACGCTCTGCGCAGCCGATATCTGCGTGCTCTCACAAGGACGATCGCCAAGCTTTCTTCGCTGAGAGTCTACTGTTTGAGTCATCACTACCGGTATAAAACATTTTTTTGGTACAAAATTCAAATTGCCGCCTCTTTTGGATGCCCACTTCTCGTAGCACGCTACATCTTACCGCGCATCAATGCATGGTCCTAGCTTGACCCCTTACCCTATGGTGTCAACCCATCATAGGACGGGCACCCAGACCCATGCCAAAGAACTAAGGTCCGCAAATCAGACAAAATTTGCTAGCTGCTTTATGATCACCTTGCTAATTCGAATTATGTCCATGCTTCAAAACAGAGGCCTGCTTTAGGTCACCCTTGTTAGGTATTTACACTGTACTGTACATAAAAACGTGTCAGGGTTGGGGATTTGAGACACGCGATTACTCACGACGCC
Source organism: Entelexis tilneyi (assembly GCA_030566755.1). Classification (NCBI taxonomy): domain Eukaryota; kingdom Fungi; phylum Ascomycota; class Dipodascomycetes; order Dipodascales; family Trichomonascaceae; genus Entelexis; species Entelexis tilneyi. The sequence continues at coordinate 24,581 of JAKUAT010000023.1, read as the reverse complement.
GTTGAGACCTGCGGTTTGAATCACCTAGCGACGCAGCGATACAGTCGCCGCACTTCTAGAGCAGAATGAAGAGCATTGCGCTCTCATGCGATGCCATTTTCTGGCAGCGCGGATGTGATCTGTCTCGGACTCGAGATCAAAGGAAAGATAAGAAGCCCATCGGCCGTATGGCTTACATGCCGCAACGACCCAATGCAGTAGATGCTGGCCTCTAGGGTTCCATATAGCTTTCCTCACTTGGCTCACTTGACTCTCGATTACAGCTGACTTAGCTCTCTCTCGGAACTCTAAAACGTCATCCCGAGTTTTGTAGCTACTGCCTCGTGAGGCTGACCCCTTCCGTAAAGACAGTTTGTATGTCTGCTATTCTATAGAAAAGTCTATAAGTCCCACGTATGACCCTCGCTTACCGCGCGGTACTCTAGCGTTTAACATAAGCGATATCCCCTCTCTGATCAACCCCGTGAAGAGATGATTAGGGTCGGGTCTGTGCGCGGGCCCTGTCTTGGCTGTGTACCCATAGTGCATGGGGTGCCCAGTCACTAGGGTATATTGCTCGAGTCATTGGGTAGGTCCATTCTGGTGCCGGGCGGCATGAACAGTCCTAATCCCTCTGAATTGCTACCTCAAAGAATTCCGCGGTCTGTTAATTTTGTTTAAGTTTGTTTCGGTATGCTGAAGTGCCGTGTCTGCCATATCAGTGTTACCCGAGTTTTGATCGAAAGCGGGGGCCTGCATTGCATGCATATGCATGTGCATGTGCATATGCGGGTGAGTCTCCCGTTCGTGGCGTGGAGAACCGTGACTAAACGCAGGTTGGAGCCGCGCGCGAACTGAAATTCGCCAATCAGATGAGACTGATGCCCTGCACGAAGTCGGTAACTCCCGCATATACGCAAGAAGAGCTCTTGATATTAGGGCTCGGTGCTTCTACTTCGATGATTCCCCGAAGTGGTGAGCGCGCGAGCGAATCAGGAAGCGGAGGCAGCTTGGGACAAGCCGAATGCAAGATGTTCCATGCCCCGCCTCTACTCATTGGGGGTTGCCAAGTTCGAGGCATTTCGCCCCCACTCCGTTCGCGTTTGCTCGTCTTTTCGTGGCAGCCGCAGTCGCGACAGCCTTTCCATGCGGTTAACAACCTGTATATTCGGTTTTTACAAATACTAGAAGGCATCGAAAAGTGATCGCGGTCTGTGCGCCTTATTGCCACCTCGTGGCGATGTGCTTCGGTGCGGTAGGCTTGTGATGCATGAACCCTCGCGCGCGTAGAAAGAGGAGTAGTCCTAATCCAACCCCAAACGTAATGTCGTGATACTTGCCCTACTCGACGGATGCGTGATCTTGCTTTGGGGAAGTTCTTGGCATGGGCGATAAGAGGGAGTAGTGGGGGCGCGAATAGGCGCGGGCGGGTGACCAAGGCGCCAAGCCTCCAAATGCTGTTTGCTGTCAGAGTAAAAAGTGGCGAGCGAGTCCAGAGCTTAGCTAGAGATGCGTGTGCTCTGGCCTTGCAGCTGTCTCTCGATCGCCAGTTGAGGTTCGCAGCTGCCTCATGCTGATCGCGTGCTAGCACCCCCCACACTGCGGTTTCCTGGTGGTCTGCTCGTGCCTGATGAGTGGTCCCCTCTGTGCTGTGCTTGCTTATGCGCCCATTCAGTGGCGCGCTCCTTCCCTCGCGCAGCGATGTGCCACGGAGTGTAAGTACGATGAGACATCTCCTTCGTCTTGAGAGCGTGAAAGCGACGTACTGCTGCTTGCTAGTGTACTTTCGAAGTAGCTCTATTTGATTATTGTCACTCTTGTACGAAATTATAGCTCACTGATCGCAACGAAAATGCCTCGCTCCTCAGGCCTGTGTAGCGTTTTACGGTAGCGAGGCGGGTCGCATCGCGAGGGGCATCGCGAGGAGATTTTTGTGGAATGCGATGAGCAGCCAAGTCTTTTAATTTTTGCGCAATTGCGTTCGTATGAAGTTTGGCGGTTTTGCTGTTTGTACCTGACGCAAGCTGTAAATGCAATTGTGGGAAGGCTAATTAGCTAGCGTAACCTCCGACACGAAAAAGACCAGCAGGCAACATCCATAGACGGTAATGCGGTGTCTAATAAGACGCCGCCTCTGTGGCCAAGCGGTAAGGCGCAGCACTAGTAATGCTGAGATCGTCGGTTCGATTCCGGCCGGAGGCATTTTTTTGCTTTCGATAGCGACGCTTCATTACCTTATAATTGGATTATTTCCCAGTATTTTTATTTGGACATGGCCAACAGCACTGACGCATAGGTCCACACGGCACAGCCGGAATATTGGCCAGAGGCGCCGCGGTGGTTAATCCGACTTCGAGGTCTGCGGCACTGGAATGCGCACACACGTACTAAGAAGAAGCGACTGACACGGTCGCGGCCCGAAAAGTCACGTGGATCGGATTAATACCGACGAGTATGTAATAAATATATAAAAACAAAACTGTAGCCCGCATTGGTAGCCTTGTTTGCAGGACCGTATGAGCACAATTCTAGGTCAGGACAGGCTTGCGGCGCTGCGCGAGAAAGGTCGCGTTCTGGTAACACTGAAGCAGCGGCTCGTGTACGACGTCACGGACTTCCTGGAGGACCACCCCGGCGGCGGCGACCTCATCACGGACCTGCAGAATGAGGACGTCACAATTGTGATGGACGACCCCGAGCTGCACCAGCACAGCGAGTCCGCGTACGTTGTTATGCAGGAGTACCTGATTGGGCAGCTGCCTTCGCCGGAGAACGACCCGACGAACGCACAGCTGCGCGCAGACGCCGATGTCGCGGCAGGCCACCTTGAGCTCAGCGACGCGCACGAGAAGATGCTGTACGACGCGCTGCACGAAGTGACGGACGCGGACGTGGACTACGCGCAGAACAAGTTTTTGGACCTGAACCGTCCGCTCCTGTGGCAGGTGCTCACGGCGCGGTGGACGCGCGCGTTCTACATTGAGCAGATTCACAAGCCGCGGCACTACAAGAACGGGTCGGCGCCGATTTTTGGGAACTTCCTCGAGCCGCTGAGCCTCACGCCATGGTGGGTTATTCCGCTCGTGTGGATCCCTGCAAACCTGTTTGTGCAGTACACGGCCATGCAGGGGCTAAACGTGGCCGTCTTTACAGTGCTGTACGTGTTCGGCCTGTTTCTGTGGACGCTTGTTGAGTACATTCTGCACCGCTGCCTGTTCCACCTCGACGACCACCTGCCGGACAACCAGGCGTTCATAACTTTGCACTTCCTCATGCACGGCGTGCACCACTACCTGCCGATGGACCGCATGCGCCTTGTGATGCCGCCCGCGCTGTTTTTTGTGCTCGCGACACCGCTGTACTATCTGTGCCACTTTGTATTCCGGCAGTGGTACGTGTCGCAGGCGATTTTCGCGGGCGCGCACATGGGCTACGTGATCTACGACTGCACGCACTACTTCCTCCACCACAAGCAGCTGCCGAAGCTAATGAAGGACACGAAGGTGTGGCATCTCGACCACCACTACAAAGACTACCAGCGCGGGTTCGGCGTGACGTCGCGGCTGTGGGACGTCGTGTTCGGCACGCAGTTTGTCGACACCTCTGGCCTGTAAACGGCTGCATGCGCATGCGTGCGAAGTCGCGTCGTGTGCCGTACAGCATAGCCACGCAGCATAGCCATGCAGCATAGCCATGCAGCATAGCCATGCACGCACTCAAGCACTCTGCACGCCCGCCCCTACGCAACTCCCGCGTGGCACAAACGAACGCATACGATTGTGATCCGTGCCGCGCGGCTCCACTGTGATGACCATCAATCAATAAACGACTAAGTAAAAGCTTATGATTCCACAAACTCGATTCCCATGCCCAATATTGGTGACCTGCACGGTCCAGGATGGCTGGTGCGCTCTGCGCACAGCCTGCGCGTGCACACCTACTGCACCTGTAGCCCTGAAGTGTCACCACGCTTCGAGCCTGTGGTGCCAGTCGGCGGCAGTGAGTGATGTAATTATTTTTAATGCTGGAAACAAGCCTCATCAGCGGGGCGCAGCACGCGAGCCGAAGCTGGAATCGCCATCGTCGCTCGCACTGCCAGCACTGCTAGCGCTAGAGCTGTGCGCGCCTGCGCGCGTCCAACCAGAGTCGCGGCGGCCGTCGCTGTGCGCGAAGGCTCGTGCGCCCATGCTGGCGTCCTCGTCGCTGTCACTCTTACTGTCGCTCTGACTGCCGCTCTGACTGTCGCTCTGATTGTCGCTCTGACTGTCGCTCTGATTGTCGCTCTGACTGTCGCTCTGAGCGTTGCTCTGACTGTCGCTCTGACTGTCGCCATTGTCGTCACTGTTTTCGTCGCCGGTACTGTCGCTGCTACCACCGCTGCTATTATGGCTCCTGCGTGAGCCGCTGCGCGCGCCGTCCCCACGCAGGCCATCGCCGCCTGCAGGCCCACGCGCTTTGTACTCCTCGCCGTCGTACACGCTACTCTCATCGTCGAGGTGGTCGTCGACATGGTCGTCGAAGTCGCTGAGATCCCGGTTGAACAGGCGCCGAAGCCGCTTGGCCGCGGGGCCCTGGATGCCGAGGTGCTGCCACGACACAAGCCCGCGCCGCTTCGAGTCTGGCGGCACGCGGTTCACGTACTTCTCCACGGTGGCCACGATGGTCTGTCCGAGCGCGCCACCGAGCGCGGGCTCCGGCTCGAGGATCGACTCGACGTCGAGGCCGACCTCGTTCTGGATGCGCTGGTGGACCGTGCGCTGGAGCACCTCCTCGCAGGCCCGCAGAAGGACCTGCGGCGCGTCCATTTCGGGGTCTGGCGGGACGGGAAACGTCTCGCGCGCGCGCATCCGCAGGCGCTGGAGGTCCGCGCGGCGCACGGGCCCGAGGTCGTCCGCCGGAAAGGCGTCGAAAATCTGCGGCGGAACCGGCGCGTCGGCAAGCGGCCACGCAGACCACTGGCGGTGCGGTAGCCGGCCCTGCGTGAGGCGGCTGATGAGAAACGAGCTGTAGAGGTGCGCGGACAGGTTCAGGTGCTGCTGGATGTCGAGCATGCGCAGCAGCCGGCGGAACTCAATGTAGTCCATATACGTGAGTGGCGGCATGCCCTCGGGCTCGTGAGCATTGTCTTCAGAGTCCGCAGTCATGGCTGGCCTGCTGCATGTGTTTGAGGCTGGTCCGCCGCGGAGTCTTCACAGGTGGACTATGTGGTAAGCGATACCTCTCCTGGTGGAGAAGCAGTGTGCACGCCGGCGCTATGCGAGGCAAACTGGGCTTATTTTTGTGCGTGCTGTGAAGCACGAACGCAGCTTAGGTGCAGCCGCCGCAGGCTCTGCTGTCAGTCAAAAGGGGCGGAAAAAAAAAATGGCTGGACGGCGCAGAGGAGGCGCGCTGCACGTCAGTGGCCCTTCAGCGGCCCTTTCAATGCGTTATGGATTAGTCTATGCGTTATTCTGCGAATATTGACATATGTACATCTATCTGCTTGACGGGCGCTCTGCGCTGGCCGGCGCACGCGGGTCGGGCCCGGCACTTGTGCACGCCAGGACGCCGCGCGCGCAGCTCACGCAAGCATAAACAAGACACTTCGCGGCAGGCACGGCAGGCACGGCACGGCAGGCGCGGCGTGGACGATCCAGCATTGATGATCTGGCATGGACGATCCGGCCACGCTGCCCGCCTACTTCCGGTAGAGCCAGAACTGGCCGAGAACGGCAACGTCGAGCAGCAGCGAGCCCGCCGCGCCCACAATCCAGCTGGCGTTCACAAACATCGCGTGCCGCGACGAGTCCGCGGCGAAAATGGAGATGCAGTATGTTATGTTTCCCAGCAGCGTGAACACGAAGAACAGCACGGCAACGCCGTCGGTCGACTTCCGCTCGTAGTTGAGCATCAGCTGCGGCACGCGCGACGCGAGGTAGAACACCGCGCAGATCCACCCGAACACCTGGCCGAGCACGCTCACGGGCTGCGGGCCCGGGTCTGGCTGCGGCGTGTGGTCCTCGAGCAGGTAGCCCACGACGCCGCACAGCAGGACAACAAGGACGATGAGCGAGTTCTTCACAAGCTGGGCGTGCGGCTGGTTCTTCACGTAGTACTCCACCGTGTCAACTGCGTTGCTGTTCGCGAGCAGCGGCTGCTCCTCGCTGTTCTCGGCGTCCCGCCGCGGCGCCTTCGTGCCGTAGGCGAGGCACTGCCACAGCAGCACAACGTCGGCTAGCGTGTAGTACGCCGCCAGCACGATCATGGTCGGCAGAACGTGTTGCAGGAGGGCGCCAATCACGTTGAAGAGGTCGCCGAGCAGCCAGATGACCACAAACGAGAGACTCAGGCCCTCCGCGGACTTGCGGTGCCAGTTCTCGTACAGCTGCGGCGTGAAGACGATAATCCAGCATGCGAGCGACACCGAGCCGGCCACGCCAGACACCACGCGCCCGTCCATTGCCATATGGTTTTTCTGGAGAGAGGCAGCGAGGTACGACGTAAGGCCAATGGACATCAGAGCCACGCCGGCGGGCGCGCCAGGCTGGGCTAGGCTAGGCTGGGCTGGGCTGCCCGCTCGAACCGATGATTAATTCGACCTGGGCTGCAAGGGCGCGGGCTGCAATGGTGCGCACGGCCGCGCAGGCTGCCACCGGCCCGTCTCGCACTTTGTCCAGGCAATGAGACGCCGCGAGAGCCTGAAAAGCCGGGCCCATCTTCTGGCCAAACATTTGTTTTGATCGCCTTAACGTTCACGCGGCCGGGCCGGCGAGCGTGCGCACGCTCCCATCACGTGTAAGGCACCACCAGACATAGAGGGCGATTGAGGGCGTTTGAGGTTGATCCACGCGAGGGCGCGGGCGTGAAAAACTCGAGCGAAGGGTTCGCAAGGGCCGCGTGCACGAGCGCGCTCAATTCGGCCTCCAGCATTTGGACGGCACGATTCTCATCTCGTCGTTCCAGCAGCCAGCCGTTCCCCGCTCCCATATAAGACTTGTTGACTGCGGGATGATGTAGCCTGCGTGCCCAGATAAGTCATGATGACGTTATATCCTGTCATCACACTATCCAGTGTACCCGCGCGCCTCCAGCATAAATGTCGGGAAATGCACCTGCACGAATTTTAATTCGCTAAAAAAGGCCTTTGCGGCACGGATAAAGGCAACGCAGGCCAAACTTGTCGCTCAAAATTCGCATATCGTGGTTTGCGCACGCGTCGGCGTCCGGCACGGGAGGCTGTTGGACAGAGTCGTGCGGCGATCCCATGCATGATCACCTGCAGGAATATGCATGAACATACTCGGCAAAAATCACTGTGCACGCACTTCCCCGCAGACTCTCAGATGTATTAAAACCTCGGTGTTTAGGACTGGAGAGACGCCATGCTCTCTCTTCTTGGCCTTCTGGCCTACGCCCTGGTGCTTTTCTCGGTGGCCCTCGGCCATCCCGTACCGAAGCGCAGCTCTCTCTTCCCTCCTCCTCACGACGATCCGTTCTACAACGCGCCGGACAACCTCGAGTCGCTGGCCCCCGGTGCGGTCTACACAACGCGCGATGTAGAGCCCGTCGCGATCTACCTTTTCGCGAAGTCAATCTCGCAGATCGCCTACCGCACGACGGACACCTCTGGCAACGCTTCGCACACGGTGGCCACGGTCTTCACGCCCGACAACCCGGACAAGGACACCAAGCTGTTTTCGTACCAGTTCTGGGAGGACTCCGACAACATCGATTGCTCGCCGAGCTACTCGCTGTACGGCGGCCTCCTCACGCCTGACGGCATCACGTCCAGCATAGACACGCCGATCTACGTCGACTGGGCTCTGTCGAAGGGCTACTACGTCGTTGTACCGGACCACGAGGGCCCGCTCTCGACCTTCTTCGCGGGCTTCACGGAGGGCTACGGCGGCCTCGACGGGATTCGCGCGGCCATCAGTCACCTCAGCCTCAGCGAGAGCACCGCAGTTGCTCTGTACGGCTACAGCGGAGGCGCCCACGCGAGCGTTTGGATGTCTGAGCTTGCGGGCTCGTACGCGCCGGAGATCAACATTGTTGGCGCCGCGCACGGAGGCACTCCGCTTGACCCGACGACCATTGTGAACTTCATTGACGGCACCTCCTGGTCTGGGTTTGTTCTGGGAGCGCTGGCCGGGTACATCAAAGCGTACCCGACCCAGGGAGAGCAGATCTGGTCGGTGCTGGACGCAAATCTGCAAGCGCAAATGAACACGATCTGGTCCGACAATACATGCATCCTCAATGAGGTCCTTGGTTTTGGAATGGAGACTGTCCACAAGATGACCTCCCTGCAGGACCTGTTCACGTACGCCCCAATGGAGTACATTCTGCAGAACGAGTCGCTGCTGAACAACGTGAGCAGCCGCGCTGTGGCGACTCCAAAGTTCCCGCGGTACCTGTTCCACGCGCGCAACGACGAGGTCATTCCGTACAGCAACGTGCAGCAGTACGTGTCGCAGCAGTGTGGCAACGGAGCGAACATCCAGTTGGTCACCTGGCCGGGCGGAGAGCACGCGTCCACGGAGATTCTGGGCATTCCGAATGCGCTGCAGTTCCTGCAGCAGGCCTTCGAGGGCAAGACGCCCGGCGTGGCGTGCGGCACTGCCGCGCAGGACATCCTGACGGTGACGACGAAGGGCGTCGGGAGCGTCATTGGCGACTTCATTGTTGATGCCATCAAGGCCCTTGACGGCGTCCTGACGCCGTTCGGCGTGATCAACCTGAACCTGTGAGCAGCCTCTCGTAGCTACTCGTAGCTGAATGTAACACTAAATGTAACACTATATGTAACACTAGAGCAGACGTAATACTACTAAATTACTGCGAAAACACTTACAGTGGCACTGCAGTGGCGCAAGAGTAAACACAGCACCGTAGTGTGGGCCGTGCTGCTCTACAGCGGCTAGGCGCGCCCTCATAGCGTCGTGGCCGCAGGCGGCTCGAACGCCTCGAACATGAGGTCCGAGTCCGCGCCGCCCGCAAGCGCCTGCAGGAGCTGCTTCCCGCGCTCGACCGTCTCGTTCATGTCGGCGGGCGCGTACACGAGCTTGGAAAGACACACCTCGAGCTCGGCGAGCTCGTCCTCGTTCAGCTCGTCGCGCAGGCGCGCGGGCTCGAGCGTCCAGAAAAACAGGACCGCCTCGCCAACCGTCTTGTGCGTGGCCGGCGACGGGCAGTCGATGTGGCCCACGAGCGCCGTCAGGACCAGCGAGTGCATGGCGATCGCCGGCTGCGGGCGGTCGAACTGCAGCGCGAACGCGAGCTGAATGCACGCCGACTGGACGACTTGCGCGAGGCGCGCGGCCTGGCGCTCGGAGCGCTGCTCGAGCTCTGCCATGTTAGTGGTGCTGCGCGCAAGGCGGCAGTAGTTCTCGCTCGAGGGAAGCTCGCGGCGGACCTGCGCGAGCGTCAGCTCCGGGACGTCGACAAGGCCGGTAAAAAGCAGCTCTATGCTGGGCCTGATGCTCCAGGGCATCGCCACAAGCTTCACGAGCTCGGCGGTCGCGCACTGGGGCTGCCGGCACAGCAGACTGACGGCTCTGCCCACGACGTGCGGCGCGTGCGAGCTCGTGAACAGCCGGCGCAGAAGCTCGTGCGACACGTCGAGCTCGCCGTCGAGCGAAATGAGAATGTCGAGGGCGTACAGCACCCAAGTGAGGAGCTTGAGGTCGAGCAGCGGCACGAGGAACGGCGGCAGAATAGCGTCGAACTCAGGGAGCGGGCTCATTTTCTTGAGCCAGCCAAGAAGCTGCTCGCACAGCAGGGCGGACAGAGTGCGTCGGCGCGCGTCGTCGAGCGCGAGGCCGTGCGACAGCAGCGCGTACAGCAGCGCCAGAGCCAGGGTCACGCAGTCGTCGTTCGGCGGCGGCGGCGAGCTGAGGACGGCGAGGAGCGTGTCCACAAGGTCGGCTGGCGTGCTGAAGGCAGCGACTCTCGCTCCGACAGAGTCCCCGTCTGCGAGGCGGTAGGTGTACAGCAGCTCCATTGTGTTGACACTGAACCCCGGCGCGCGGTGCGACGCGAGCAAAGCAAACACTGAGCGCAGCTCGTCGCTCGGCACAGCGCTCGGTCCGCCACTTAACACAGCGCCCGGCACAGCGCTGCTTGCGAGCTGGCTCCCAGCAGGCGCGGACGCCTGCGAAGCGTCAAAGGACGGCAGGATGCGCTGCTTCTTCAATACAAAGCCGTCGCTGAGGGCGGCGGTGGCGGTCGGAGCGCGCGCTCGCCGCTTTGAAGGCGACGCCGTGAGCGCGCCGGGCTGCAGCTCGGCCGCAGGGGCCGCAGGGGCCACAGACGCTGCCGCACCGGGGCGCGATCGCAGCTCTGCCTGCAGAAACTGAATCTGAATGCGCTCCTTCTCCACCTCCCTCTTCTGCCGCTCGAGCTCGAGGCGGAACTCGTCCTTCGCGCGCGTCTGTCGATTGATGAGCTCGCCGAGCTCGCGCTCGTGGTTGCTCACGCTGGACTCGAGCTGCGAGCGCAGAATGACGTTCTCGCCGAGCTTCTCCCACATCTCGCGGCGAAGCTCGTCGATCTGCGCCTCGAGCTCGCTTGCAGACGCGCCATTCGCGTGTGCCTTAGCGGCGCGGCTCGCTGAAGCGGGATATGGCGCGCGCGCAGGACCAGCAGGAGGCGCGCGCTGCGGCGACGCCTGCCCAGCAAGAAACTCGAGGTCCGAGTCTGAGTCCGAGTCTGAGCCGAGTTCCATTCGCGGCCGCGGCGGCCTCGCGCAGAATAGGCTTTCAGCGGTTTTGGGGTGGAGTGCGCGCGCGTCGCTCGCAGTAGCCGTAACCCGTCGCGACCGCTACTGCGAGCGAGTCGAGTTCGTTAGGCGCGCGAGCGTTGGGCAGCAGCAGCAGGGCGCGTTTAGGAAGCAGGACCGGCTCACTAGCGTCTCTGGAGCTGCGTTATCCCGCAGCGCCTCTCAGCTGAGGTTGTGGTGTTTGTGGTTGCGGCGTTTGTGGAGGTTGTGGTGTTGGTTTTTGTGGTTGTGGTTGTGGTTACGGAGGTTGTGGTTGTGGGACGTGTGGTGGTGGTGGCACCGTGGGGGTGTTGGTCCGTTGGGCGTCCGCAACCCTAACGCAGCCGGGTTCTGCATGCACTGAATTTTAAATTTTCAGATCTAGCAGCAGTCAGCAGTGACACATGGCGGTGAACTCGGAGGACGTTGCGAACCTGCCGCAAGTTCCGAAGGCGCCGAAGGTGCTGACGTCGAAAGACAAGGCCACGCAGCGGCTCGTGGTTGTGCTTTCGCAGGCGTGCCTCGAGGCACACAAGATCCGGTCGAGCGGCGGCGACCGCTACGCGCTGCTGAACTGCGACGACCACCAGGGGCTCATCAAGCACCTGAAGCGCGACATAAGCGACGTGCGGCCCGACATCACCCACCAATGTCTGCTGACGCTGCTCGACTCGCCCATCAACAAGGCCGGAAAGCTGCAAGTGTACATCCACACGGCGCGCGGCGTGCTCATTGAGGTGAATCCTGCTGTGCGCATTCCGCGCACGTTCAAGCGGTTCAGCGGGCTGATGGTGCAGCTTCTCGACAAGCTGTCGATCCGCTCTGTGAACAGCGAGGACAAGCTGCTGAGGGTCGTGAAGAACCCGATCACGGATCACCTTCCGCACAACTGCCTCAAGGTCACGCTAAGCTCCGACGCGAAGGTCGTTTCAGTGCGGGACTATGTGCAGGAGAAGCTCCAGCCGGACCAGAGCCTGTGCGTGTTCGTGGGCGCCATTGCGCGCGGCAAGGACGACTTCGCGGACGAGTTTGTGGACGAGAAGATCAGTGTATCGCAGTACTCGCTGTCAGCGTCCGTGGCTTGCTCGAAGTTCTGCCATGGGTGCGAGGATGCCTGGAACATCCAGTAGTGGTAGTAACGTCATAGGAGCAGGACACGGTAGCAGCGAGGAGGAGCCCGGCGCTAGAGGAGGAGAGGGAGTGAGACGAGGAAGGAGGAGTGTGCGAAAGAGACGGAACAGGAGAAGCTGGGCCTACGGAGGGCCCTAGGGGCTCAACGAGGAGCTCAGCGAGGAGGAGGAGGAGGAGGAGGAGGAGAAGAAGACACTCTTGGAGATGAACATGAGGAGGAGGACTCAAGCTGGTGACGGCGGCCCGAAGAGAAAATGGGAAAATAGAACACAAAGATATGCAGCTCAGCTCTCTGGTGCTGCACCTCGCTTGGCTGCACGATCTAGCTCTTCCGCGAAAACCACAGTCAACTAAAAAGAAAACGTGGAAACCTCCAAAAAGCCTAAGACTGCGAGGCTTCAAGCGTGCTAAGCCAAAATGACACGCCGCTGAAATAAAGACGCCGCTGAAGTAAGAGTCGCTGCAGTACGAGCCGCTGCAAGTAAGAGCCGCTGCAGAAGCAGCAGGGCGACAAACCCCAATGTACAAGGAAAGGACGACAGCAGCATCGCTGTAAGAGTCACACTATTTTAAATTAATTATACATCGATCATAGAGTCCTCGGCCGGCCGCGGCGGCGCGTCGGCCGCCGCTGCGGGCGCACTGTTACTGCCGAGCGGCACAGAGTCCTCGACCTGCATGTACGCATCGAGCTCGGCGTCGAGGTCTGCGGCCGAGCGCGGCTCTGCGCGGGCCTTCGGCTTTGGCTCACTGCGGCTCTTCGAGCCGCGGCCCCGGCGCCGCGACGGGCGGCTCTGACTGGCATCGCCAATGCGGTCGCTCAGCGATCCGCCTCCCGATCCCGTGTCACCGACATGCGCGACCTGCTTCACAGTGATGACCTGCCCCGCGGCGCGGCGCTGGTTGTAGCGGCCCGCAGCCACAAGCGCGTCCTCAGCAAAGTCGTAGAGCACCCACGCGAGCCCCGTGCGGCCGCCGGAATCGGAGCGATCGACGTGCACACGCACGACGGGCCCGACCTGGCGGAACAGGTCGCGGAGATCGTCCTCAGTGACGGCACCGCTGAGGTTGCGAATGAACACGGCCTTGAACCCCTTCGGGCCCGCGCTCTTCGCTCCCGAGCGCCGCGGCGCACTACCCTTCGCCACGCCCCGCGAGCCTCGAGAGCCACGAGAGCCGCCCGACGCCTTGGCCGTCTTCGGCGCGCCGGGCTTGACCTGGCCCACGTCGGCGCCCCCGATGATCTCGTCAAGCGACTTGTCCATGGCGCGTCGTCGTTGTGTTGTGGAGGCCGAGCGAAATGTGCCGCCGTCGCCGTATGTCAGCACCTGCGCGTATGTCGCGCCCTGCCTCCTCCACGGGGTGCAAGAGGCAGGGCGCGCGCACGAAACGTGAGCCGCTCCACGATACGGCAGCCGCTGGCGACACTGGAGTGGTAGGAGACCGATCCGCTCTGCGTAGGCAAGAGGGAGCCGCGCTCGCGAGCACGCGAGCACACACACACACACACACACACAAGCACTAAGTAAGGCCGTGATGCAGAAAGAAGGCCGCGAAACTAATTAAGGTCGACAATACAGTGGTGCTTTTAGCGCTACAGTGCGACTGCAATTGGGCGCGCGCGCACTCTCAGTCGCGGCGAGCATAGGATGAAACGAAAACGCAGTGCAATAACTCATAGCCCTGTCACGTACGTAACCTCATTGTTGACGTCTGCGAGCACAGAAAAGCGTGCTGCGTTGCGACTCAGGCGCTGGTTTTAGAAAATAATCTGTGGGGAATCCCGAGGTCCAGCTGCCGAAATACCCCGCAGCCCTAGCCCAGGTCATGTACGCTCAAAGGGCTATATCTCACACACGCACACGGCGCCCCCACACCGAGTAAACAGATAGCAGCACATCGCAATGCCCAACACGCTGACGCAGGACTATCTCAAGACTGGTGTTTACCGGCCTGGCATTTTCGACGGCAAAGTCGTGCTTGTGACCGGAGGTGCCGGCACGATATGCCGCGTGCAGACAGAGGCGATGGTACTGCTTGGCGCGAATGCATGCATCATTGGGCGCAACGCCGAGAAGACGGAGAGCGCTGCGAAGGAGATTGCGCAGCTGCGCCCTGGCGCGAAGGTGCTTGGCCTCGGCGACGTGGATGTGAGCAAGATCCAGTCGATTCGCGGGGCCGTGGACCGCGCCGTTGCTGAGCTCGGCGGGCTCGATTTTGTTATTGCTGGCGCCGCCGGAAACTTCCTTGCGAGCTTCGCGAACCTCAGCTCGCGCGCGTTCGCGCGCGTTGTGGAGATTGACCTTCTGGGGTCGTTCAACACGGCTAAGGCCACGTTCGAGGCGCTGCGCAAGTCGCGCGGGCACCTCATCTTTGTATCGGCAACGCTGCAGCTGAAGGGCATTCCCATGCAGTCGCACGCCTCGGCGGCGAAGGCCGGCGTTGACTCGCTCGTCAAGACCCTCAGCCTCGAGCTGGGCCCGCTCGGCATTCAGGTAAACGCAATTGCGCCGGGGCCGATCGGCGGCACCGAGGGCATGGACCGGCTCATGCCTGCGGACTTGAAGAAGCGCAGCCTCGAGCTCGTTCCTCTGGGCAAGTACGGCACGACGCAGGACATTGCTGACGCAACGGTATATCTGTTCTCGCCGGCGGGCGGCTTCGTGAGCGGGCATGTGCTCATTGTGGACGGCGCCGCATGGTTCAATGGCGGCCCGGAGCTCGAGATGTACCCGCAGTTCCTCAACGCGCAGAACGAGGGCGAGAACAAGCTGTAGTTATCTGCACACTGAACACAAATAAGTCAAACTAGACGACTTGGCGAGCGCTTCCATCAGGGCGCGCGTTCCCAGCGTAAACGCATATTTTTCACACCATATGTTTATAGAGCATTTTGCAGCGCAGCAGCGGGAACCGCCGTAGTGGCCGTCTGCGCCGTCTGCGCTTGCAAGCCGGCGTGCGACAGCATATTCGGAGGGCGTTCCCTACTACCGAGTGGATAAGGCCAGGCACGCAGGCACGCAGGCTCTACGCTCTGTGTAGCTCTGATTAGCTCTGATTAGCTCTGATTAGCCATTATTAGCTCTACGTAGCTCTAAGTAGCTCCAAGAAGCTCTCTCTGCATTTACAACTTTGTCGTGTCGACCTTGTGCTCGACGACGATCGCCGACGCGCCGCCGCCGCCGTTGCACACGGACGCAACGCCGTAGCGGCCGTGCTCCTGGCTCAGCACCGACAACAGCGTCGTCACAATGCGCGCGCCCGAGCAGCCGAGCGGGTGGCCGAGCGCGACGGCGCCGCCGTACACGTTCACCTTCGACAGCGGCACACCAAGCAGCTTCGGCACGGCAAGGCCGACGACGGAGAACGCCTCGTTGAACTCGAAGTAGTCCACGTCGCCCACAGTCAGGCTCGCCTTCTTCAGGGCCTTCTGCGTCGCGAGGTACGGCGTCGTGGGGAACTTGATCGGCTCCTGCTCCGCGTCGGCGAAGCTGACAATGCGCGCAAGCGGCGTGAGGCCGAGCTCCTTCAGCTTGCGCTCACTGACGAGCACGACGGCGGCGCCGCCGTCGTTGAGCGGCGAGGCGTTCGGCGCCGTGACGGTGCCGTTCTCCTTCTGGAACACGGTGCGCGCCGTGCGCAGGCGGCTCTCGTCGAGGCGCGACGGCTCGTCGTCCACGGCGACCTTGGTCGCGGGCTTGCCGCGCGCGCCAGGGACCTCAATGGGCGCAATCTCGGAAAACTTGCCCTCGGCCGTCGCGCGCTGCGCGCGCTTGTACGACTCAATTGCGTAGTCGTCCTGCTGCTCGCGCGTCCAGCCGTGCTCCGCGGCCGTGTCCTCGGCGGCGACGCCCATCGCCTTACCGGAGTATGCGTCCTGCAGACCGTCGCGCTCGAGCGCGTCCGTGACTGTCGCACCGCCGAACTTCGAGCCCGTGCGCATGCTGGGCAGGTAGTGCGGCGCGTTCGTCATGCTCTCAGCGCCGCCGGCAACAACGATATCTGCGCCCCCCGTCAGAATTGTCTGCGCGCCGAGCATAATTGCCTTGAGACCGGACGCGCACACCTTGTTCACGGTCGTCGAGACCGTGTCAGAGCCGAGCCCAGCCTTGATGGCGACCTGACGCGCAGGGCCCTGGCCGACATTCGCCGAGTACACGTTGCCGAAGATGATCTCCTCGACCTCCGCAGGCTTAATCTCGGGAACGCGCTCGAGCGCGGACTTCACGGCGTGCGCGCCGAGGTCGACGTACGTCTGCGATGCAAGCGAGCCCAGAAGACTGCCGACGGGCGTGCGGGCCGTAGAAACAATGTAAACACTCATATTATGTGGCGAAACAAATGCTGGTTCTGGAGCAGCTGAGCGGTGTGGTGCTTTGTGGTGTTCTGTGGTGGGTAGTGTGGTTTTATGCAGTGGTCGTGCCCTCGCGCCGCGACAGTGACAGACGGATGATTCAGCGCCATCGATCACCTGCACGGCTATTTATGGGTAGGAGCGCGCGGCGAGTGGACCACGCAAACCGGTGGCGCAGCCAAGCCGTTCTGCCAAGCCGTTCTGCTCTGGCACCCGCGCCGTACCGATGAGCGTGTGTGTCAGTGGCTCCCACGCAGGGCTCAATAATTCGTGCTGTGTGCTCAAATTGTGCAGGTTTGCCGTGCAGTTTTGCCGTGCGGTTTTAGCCCTGCCGTAGAACTACTGCACCAGCGCGTGCGTTAAAGGCGTCCTGCAGGCATTGCGAAAAGGCTGGCCTGCGTGCGTGCCTCAGTGGCGGCCCAACTAGCGCAAAACGAGCGCACTCAGCGCACTGTTGACGCCCTTGCCCTGAACCCGCCGCACTGTTGACCACAGGACTGCCGCTACTAGCGCGCTACTAGCGGTGCATCCTGATCTTTGAGAGCGAACTGCTCTCGTGAGAGGCTGCGTTCAAACAAGCTGCAGTGCTGTATCGCAGAGAAAATAAGCATTGCGAGACTGCACCACGCACACGCCCCCCACGCAGCCAATTTGCTCGGCATCGCACTTCAGAGCCGCGTTCCTTACAGCCGAAGAGCGCCTCACTGAAGAAACTACCAAAAAAAGGCGTCCACCAAGAACGCAGAACGCAGAATGCAGAACGCAGCGGCGTCCCTGGCGCTGACCGCTCCGCCGCTGCCTGTTCACGGCCCTTACCCTGGGAGCGACATTTTCAGACACGCTCTGCTGCGTAGCTCTGAACAGCATGGACGAGAACGCGCTGGGGGACAATTTCCTGCGCGAGCTCCTCTTCAACGAGGACACCCGTCTTGACTGGCGCGCCTTTAACGAGTCGCGCGACGTGCAGGTCTCCTTTGGCGCGGAGTACGGCCAGACAGAGGTGCGGCTTGGCAAGACGTGGCTCATGGTTAGCGTGCGCGCGAAGGTGTCTGACCCGCGGCCGGAGCGGCCCTTCGAGGGGCTGTTCACGATCACCACAGAGCTCAGCGGGCTCGCGTCGCCGCGCTACATTGAAGACGAGGACGAGGACGACGAGGACGAGGCAGAGGAGGAGGAAGTTCTCCTGGCGCGCACGATCGAGAAGGCCATTCGCAAGTCGCGCGCGCTCGATCTCGAGAGCCTGTGCATTGTGGCCGGGTCGAGCTGCTGGGAAATAGAGGCCAACGTGCACTACCTGAACTACGACGGCGGCCTTGTGGACGCGAGCTGCGTCGGCGTGATTGCTGCTCTACAGCACTTCCGGCGGCCGGACACGACAGTCGACGGCGAGCGCGTTGTTGTACACCCGCTCAGCGAGCGGCCGCCAGTGCCGCTGTCCATTCTGCATATGCCCATCTGCGCGTCGTGGTGCTTCATCCCTTTGCCGCAAAAGGAAGAGAAAGAGGGCGACCAGGACACGCCCATGCATGACTCGTCCGACGAGTCCGACTCCGACGAAGCTGATGACGGCGCACGCGAGCTGAAGGAAGGCGAGCCGGAGCGCATCGTTGCCGTGCTCGATGCTACCGAAAAAGAGCAGGACCTGCAGAAGGGCGAGATGGTCATCACGGTGAACAAGGACCGCGACTTGTGCCAGATCACGCTGGCCGGCTGCGACGAGCTGAGCCCCGAGGCGATCATGAGCTACTGCGAGGACGCGCACAAGTTCGCGAAGACCGCGACGGACCGCGTCCAAACGGCACTACGGGCCGACTTCGAGGCGCGGAATCGCGGCAACCTCGGCGCCGACCTCAGCGCAGCCGTCAACGAGAAGCCACTCGTGAACTAAGTTAATCGTGCATTTCGCCAACACACACGCAGCGTGCGCGACAGACCCTGATTTTGCAAAATTGCAATCATGACCACTTGGGCCCGCATCCCTTATAATTCATAAGACGTTAAAGCTCCCGCATTTTGGCAACGCATCGCCGTGCAATTTGACAAGCCTCAAAATGGCTTTCGGCCACTGATGCTATACCAGGCTATACTGCTAGTTACATGCGGGCTTTCTCTACTAAAGAGTCGCGGTATACGGCCCTTGCGAGGTACAGCAGCTATTTTAGAGCGGCCCAACACAGCTGCCCGCCTTTTTTATTTTTCTTTGGCTCTGCATTTGGCCCCGCCCTCGTTATATCGCTGCAGCGCATCTAATATCGATCTGCGATTTTGCTGACGCCCACTGATGGACAAATTGCGTTCTCAAATGAGTTGACTCTCGGCTCTGGTGCTGCGCAGCTACGTTATCGAGATAAGCTGTATACTATCGATAGGCGAACTTGCTGACTATGGCCGTGCGGCGGGGAGCCCCCACTCTCGCGCATCCCACTCACTTGCGCTTGTGCCTCAATTCATAGCATTGTGCTATTTCCTTCAAACAATGTTCACAATGTGCGGCCCAGTGGATGCGAGCAACCAAAAGGTGAATAATTATGGTTCCTCTTTCAATTCCTCCTATGGCCGAGCGGGGTTCAGCAGGCCAGGGATTTCCACAATCTTGCAGAGAATAGCAGCAAACAATGGGATTTTCGGCTGGAACAGAGCTGTTTCATTGCTCGTTTTTGTGGTTCTGTCAATCATCGTGAGTCTTGTGAGCCTTTCGTCTTCAGCCACCAGGCGCACAAAGGCCCGCGTGGTCGGCGCCTGCTACGCTGGGATGTTTTTGCACCTCGCTGCGACAGCAGCCACGACGCTATCTTACGAGAACCGAATTAATGGGCTCGCGCTTGCCATTGCTGATTTGTCGTGCCTCATTCCCCTTACTATTGGCCAAATTTTGATTTTTAAGTACGGAACAGGGAAGCTGTCGCTGTTTCCCGATGTGGTGGAAACACTGCCCGGAAATGAGCGCGTTGTTCGCCGGGATCCATCTGAGCCAGCGGCCCACAGCTCTGCGGGAAGGGGCACAAAGCACTGAAGGCTCTCGTGTAGAGTAAGTGCTACATCTCCTTCTCTTATTACTATTAGTGAAGATTCAAGTACTTCGTAGTTGTCCACTCAACATCGATTGAGCAAGGAATTTAACTTTTAGCTTTGGTGTCTCAGGCAATCTTTCTCTGCGCGTCTCCGCCATGCAGGGAAAAATTCCCTCGGCCCGCTCGCGCACTGGGCTCACGCCTCTCGAACCCTGACACCTCGTCTCCCCAGCGATAACGCAGCGCTGCGTAATACGCACACGCTACCCGCCGCGCAGCTCAGCTCAGCTACTCAAGCGCAGCAGCGGCGACTCAGGCGTGCGTGCCTAACCCTGCTGAAACCACTCCATCCCGCGCCCCACCCCGCATCGGTGTGCGTGTGCAGTGCAAACACTTGCGTACCTGGGTGTAGCGCATTAACATGAAGTGGTGCCCTATTACGCTGCGTGTGGACACCGACGATCCGAAGACTGCGTCGGGGCTGTATGTGTTTGATGAGAAGGACGCGTCCGAGTTTGTTGTAACGCTTTCGGCACCGCTGGCCGCGCAGCTGCGCCTTACCCGAGGCAAGGCGCTCGGCGCTCTCGAAGTGTCGCTGAAGACGGTGCAGTGGGAGGACCTCGAGCTGCAGCACGAGGCCGAGCTCGCGAGCGCCAATGCCATGCTCGAGGCGCTCGGCAACGACTTCACGTTTCTGCCGGACTCGAGATTGACGGCGCTCGTGTTCCGCTTTGCCGACGGCGGCGAGGAGAGCAAGCGCCGCAGCCACTACGCGCGCAGCGTGCTCTCCATTGATTCGCGCATTAACAAGTCGAAGGTCGTTATCCAGAGCTCGCCCTTGGCCGGCTTCAACGCGCCGCTGTTCCACGGCTTCACAAGCACAGGCACAGTCAGTCTCGTGCGCGAGAACCTTGTGTGTGTGGACGCGCGCTATCTCGACGGCATGGAGGGCGCGTGCGTGTCGGGAACAGGCATAAACGACGGGAGCATTGGCATGGTTGCGGGCTCTCTCGTGAAGGCGAACGGGCAGGGCCGGCTGCTCGTTGTCGTCCCGTGGGCCAGCATTGCGAAGCACCTGCCTGACCTGAAGGCGCTGCACACAAGCGCGGCGGCGCCGCTCCCCATTGAGCACAAGTGGTCGGGGATCGTGGTTGTGCAGCTCAAGCTGAAGGGCAACCGCGTGTCGTGGGGCTCGGGCGTCCTCATAGGCCCCGACCTCGTTGTCACAAACAACCACGTTGTGAGTGCAAGCTACACAGACCTGCAGGTGTGGCTCGAGCGGCGGTACCCGTACTCAGTTGCCGCCGTCTCGCAGCCGCTCGAGGGCCTGGACCTCGTGTTCCTGAAGCTGGGCAGACACGTTCCTGGCAAGTACAAGCCCGTTCCGCTGGCGGAGGCGGACCCGCCGGCGAGCACGCCTGTGGTGTCGCACGGCTACGGGCTGTTTCTGCCGCACCGCAACGGCGGCGCGCTGCAGCCGCTCGCGTCGGAGGGCATCGTGAACAAGAAGGTGGACGGGATGCTCATCTCGAGCGCGGCGTGCTGGAACGGGAGCAGCGGCGGCGCGCTGCTCAACAAGAAGGGCGAGCTCGTCGGCGTGATGGCGTCGAACGCGCGCGACAACCTGAACGGCGAGATCATTCCGGACCTGTCGTTTGTGATCCCCGTGTCAGTTGTAAAGAGCGCGATCTCGCAGCTGAACGCGACGAGCAGCACGTTCCCGGCGGCCACAAGCGCCGAGTTCCAGAAGCTGTGGAAGCTCCAAAAGACGCACCGCGACGTGCGCAGGAAGATGCAGGCGCGGATCTGAGACATAGACTATGTACACATACAGCTTGCGGCTGCACAACAACACTTTTTACTCGTAGCTCTCTCTCTCTTTTTCTCTACATATACATGCCCCAAAAACGCCGCAGCGCCGTAACGAGTCTCGAATGCGCAGTCCTGAGGCACAGAAGCGCACGCCTGTGCTCGCGCAGTCACTAGAAAAGCAGCTCTGGCGCAGCGACGAGCCTACAAGGCGCTTCGGGCAGGGATTAAAGGGAGAACGACGGCTTCAAGAGCTCCAAGGGCTCCAACGGCCCAAAGGCTCATGGGCCAACGCCAATGAGCTTCCTCACGAAGGCGGCCGTGTTCTCGGCGCGCATGAGAGACTCGCCAACCAGGACTGCGCGCACGCCCTGCTGCGCGTAGAGCTCTACCTGCTCGGGGCCCGTGATGCCGCTCAGCGCGGCGACCACAGTCTCGCCCTGCTCGACTGACGCAATGAGCGTCGATGTCGTGGACGTGTCCACCTTGAACGAATGCAGGTCACGGTTGTTCACGCCAATGATCTTTGCTTGCAGTGCGACGGCGCGCTCCATCTCGTCCGCGTTCGCGACTTCCACGAGCGGCTCCATGCCCAGCTTGACGGAGTAGTCGTAGAGGTAGCGCAGCTCTGCGTCGCTGAGCATCTTCACAATGAGCAGCACTGAGTCGGCGCCGGCGAGCCGCGCCTCGGCGATCTGGTAGCGCGAGAATATGAACTCCTTGCGGAGGACGGCCGGCCGCTGCGGGCCGAGAGTGTCGACCGCGCGCCGCACCTGCACAAGGTCGTCGAGGCTGCCCTTGAACCACTTGGGCTCGGTCAGCACAGAGATCGCGCTCGCGCCCGCACGGCCGTACTCGAGCGCCTGCGTCGGCGCGTGGATCTGCATCGCAATCACGCCCTTCGACGGCGACGCGCGCTTCACCTCAGCAAGGAGCGCGGCCTTGCCCTCGAACTGCCGCAGGCGCGCAAGGAAGTCGACTGCAGGCGGCGCGAGGCCGAGCTCGAGGCTGCGCTCGAGATCCGACATCGTCTGCCCTGGCGTCTCCTCCTGCGCCGCGACGTCCAGGCGCCGTTGGGCGTATATGGTATCGAGGATTGAGCTCGCCTCAGGCAGCTGTTTTTGCGCCTTGTTCTCGGCCCACTTCCCGCCGCGGTACGCGAGGAAGTTCCGCAGCATCCGGCGGCCCTCCTGCGTCATGATGCTCTCTGGATGGAACTGCACGCCCTCGACTGTGTACTCGCGGTGGCGCAGGCCCTGGATGACGCCGCTCTCGGTCCTCGCGGTGATCTCGAGCGACTCCGGCAGCGACTCGAGGCGCGCCGCGAGCGAGTGGTACCGCGTTGCGCTGACGCCCTGGCTCACACCCTCGAAGACGCCAGTGTCCTCGTGGAATATTTGCGACGTCTTGCCGTGCACAATCTCGCCAGCAAACTCGACGACACCGCCGAGCAGCGACACAATGCATTGCAGTCCCATGCACACGCCGAACACGGGAAGCCTGCCCATGTAGCGCTCGATGACGGCCCTGCTTATACCAGAGTCGTTTTCGGGGTTGCCCGGCCCGGGGCTGATCATTATGAGGTCTGGCTTGAGCGCATCGATGTCGTCCACGGCAATCTTGTCGTTTCTGTACACCGAGACGCGGGCGCCCTCTCGGCAGAGCAGCTCGTAGAGGTTCCACGTGAACGAGTCGTAGTTGTCGATCAGAACGACATGCGGGGCCGAGATCATAGCCGGTCCGGTGTGCGCCTCACGAGGGTTTTTCTGAAGCCCAATGCTTGATGACTCGATTCGCACCGCTCTTTCCTCGGCCTCTAGCCGTATCACGGGCCGATCACACTAGGCGGGTATTTCTCCACGATACGGCGGGGCGGCCGATCTGGCGCGAGGGCCCGTTAATAACCGCGTCGCGTGCACGCCGCGGCGCGCCCCACCCCGAAAACATGTCGACCACGGGTGGCCACGCGCGCGTTAGCAGCAAGAACCTTGCCGACCACGTCAACGAGCATGTGCTCCTGCTGGGGAAAGTGGAGTCGCTGGACGGGTCCGAGGCGAAATTCGTGACGCACGACGGCACCGTCATTGTGCACGCCGGCACGGCCATCGAGCCGCTCGAACTTGGCGGCGTCTACCAGATCATGGGCAAGGCGATTGACGACTCGTCCGTCAAGGCGTTCACGGCCACGCGGATCCCTGCGGAGGACCTGCCGCCGGCGGACTTCATGGCGAAGCTGTTTGCGCTCCGCAGCGGGCCGGCCAAGGAGGGTCTGTTCATGCCTGCGCTCAAGGCCGAGAACTGAGGCGCGAGGCGCGCAATCGCTTAAGGCCTGTATTTATTATTAGCAGTTTCGAGCTAGTGACTATGAAATCACCATTATTCACCTTTATTTTTTTGTTTCACCATACTGGGTTTGCCTTTGTCTTGCCATTATTGTTTGAGCAGATTCACATATTCTTTCACACATTCGTTTGCGCACCGTATATACGACACAGTCGCTACAACACAGTCGCTACAACACAGTCGCTACAACACAGTCGCTATAACACAAGCGCTACAGCAAAGCCGTTTCAGTTATTGCTTCAGCAGCTCGCTCACGTACTCCTGCGCGGCGTAGGTGCGGTCGAGCGTTGGCGCGCTCACAATGCTGACGACCTTCGCTTCGGGCCGCCTCACGGTCAGCTCCGCCGAGTCATCGCCGACGGCCACGAGCTGCTGGATCGGGCCCATCTTGAAGTTCATAGACAGCTTGTCGAGCTTCGCGAAGCGCGCCGCCGCGCGGTCGAGGCGCTGCGCGTCCTCCTCGCTGCGAGCGAACCGCGCCACGGCCTCACCCGTCTCCTCTGCCGCAACAAGGGCGCCCGCGTTCACGACACTCAGGGCCTCTTCCATTAAGGCTCGCCTTGTGTAGTAGTAGTCGCCGACCCTAGCGACCCTAGCCTTCGTCCGCCATAACGTCGCTATACCGTCCACCATACTGGCGCCGGCCGTGGCGGCCGATCCACAAGAGGCGGCGGAGCACGGGGTCACAATAAATCAATAATAATATTAATACAGTAAGTTTACAGGCTGGCTTCATTACATTCATGTCGACGACACACAGTATCATATTGGCTCGGTCGAGTTTATATGCAGGCGGTCTTTCCGGCCGTTGCTCTCGGCCCCCCCGTGTGCTGGAGGCAGCAGCTTGGGCGGCGTCGGCGATGTTGGAAACACACTCCAGTCGGGGATTTCGCTGAACAGAGTGGAGGAGGTCGGGGGAGAGGAGCAGATGGGCGAGTCGGTCTGTCTATTAGCGCCGCGGTTCTTCTTCGGCGTGGGGCTCGCCAGGAACGACTCGAAGTACGAAGATTCTTCGGAGGGGTTCATCATGCGGTTCAGCCATTTGCCAGCGGACCCGGAGCCGGGCAGGTGGATATTAATGGTTTTCTTCCCGTCGGGCGTGACGAGGAACAGCTTCTCTATCGAGCTTGGCACGGGCTGCGAGTCGCCCGCGTCGCTGCGGTTCCCGCGCGGCGGCGTGCTTGGCGGCTCCGGCATGTGGAGGTGCAGCGGGTGC